>JAJPUD010000421.1:671477-713201 GCA_023553655.1 Myrmecobius fasciatus | reverse complement strand
CTTTCTTTCTTTCTTTCTTTCTTTCTTTCTTTCTTTCTTTCTTTCTTTCTTTCTTTCTTTCTTTCTTTCTTTCTTTCTTTCTTTCTTTCTTTCTTCTTTTCCCAAAGTTCCTTGTGCTTTTCATCACAGATTGATTCAGAAATGCTTTTAGAGGCTATTTAGCCCTACCTCCTCATTTTACAGATGAGAGTCCCAAGAACAGAGATTCAGCTATTTCCCCCAAGATCATTCAGCTTCTCAAAGAACCAAGATTCTAAGCCAGGCCCTGTGATTCTAAAATAAATATGTTACATATATAGCATTTTGGGTCTCTGGGGCCCTGTACATGATAGGTACTTAATAAATGTGCAGAATTGAACTGGGGATGGGCAGAAGTGTTCCAGAAGCCTGAACTCCCAATTCAAGTTTGCCTAAGTGTTAAAGCAGAAAACCAGACATCATGGAGGATTCGGGACATATCTTTCATTTAAAAAAAATTATATACTTAACCTTCTACAAATGTAAAAATTCCAATATATGAAGGACAAAAGGAAAGAGGCTTGCTTATGAATGGCCAATCTGTCTCATGTACTGTTTCTAGGTGATCTTTCCAGTTAGATTTTCCAAAACTCCTTCTTTTTCCTGCTGTATTTCAACCAAGTCAGCCTTCTAGGCCTTCTCTAAAATGGACATTCCATCTCCCACCCCAGTGGGATGTTTGGCATGTTCTGCCCACTTCTTCCACACAAGATCTATCCTGTCCCTAAGTTTTCTCCTAGCCAGTTTGTTAGGACTCTTTCCTTCCACCAAACTACTTAGTGTGCATTTTATATAAACTCTGAAGTCTTTTCTAGTTCCAGCATTCTGTGATTCTGTTTGTAGCTATCTCAAAGCCTCTTCCACTTCATCCCACTTTATCCCCTTCCTCCTCCCCACTTTACCTCCCTCTCGCTCCCCACTTTATCTTCCTGCTCCTCCCCACTTCATGCTGAGAATGAATAGCATCTCTCCTTAAATTGTTCTCTCTTGCAAGAGTCCTGCTTGAAGCCTAAGAAGCTGGGGAGGACCTGTTAGAGCTTGAAAAAATATCGTAATCTAAGGGGTTTCTTTTCCATGTACCTGCCTAGCATTTCCAGAGGGAATGAGTTGGAAGATCTCAGAGCAGAAAAGCTCAGATTTTAAAACTAGAAGCAACTTTAAGAGATCATTTAATTTGACCCTTTCATTTTACAGGGGAAGAAACTGGACTCAGCTCAAGCAGGGGAAATGACTACCATAAAATCACACAGGCAGGAAGAAGTAGCAGGTATCCTGAATCCAAATCTAGTGCTTTGGGGGCTATTTCCAGGTATTTGGGGAAACTGAGGCACCACTGTAACTGAGGATACATCCCTTAGCTCCTTTGGGTTTTTTTCTCCCTTAAAGTCCTGAATCATTGTAGACTGAGATGGCTAAAGGCCAGCCTGTCTGGAGGTAAGGGAGGGTGGTTGTACAATATGATCCTAGAATCCCAGGCTTAAATGGAGAGGTTTGGGAGTACTAGAGTCATGGTTTTCTTGGAAAGCCCAGTGAATAGGTTAGGAAAGACTTCATTAAGGCTCTAGTTGGAAACCCCTTGTGATTACCTCCTTTCTCCTGCTCCCTAAAAGATGATTCCTGCATTATCCCTCTGTTCCTCTCACCTCCTGTATTCTCTCTCTGCCTCCTCTCAGAGTTCCCCTCATTCAGTTCCCCTTAAACTCCCACAAGAAATTCATATCACTGGGATACACCTTCTCTAGGCACACTGTTCATTTTCTTCTCTCCACAACCTGTGGCACCCACTGGCACTTTTTTCCCATGGACTCTGTAACTAACTTGCCATGCTATTTTTAGCAACCCTTTCCCTTTTTGGGTCCCAGTTTTAGCCTCTGTAAAATTGAAGTAAACGATCTCCCTAATAACTGTCATTTCTATAGCATATAAGTTTTCATCAATACTTTCCTCGTGAAGTAGGTAGTGCATTATCCCCATTTTACAGAGGGGGGTCAGAGATTAAGTTACTTCTCCAGGCTCACACAACTAGCACAACAGGTAGTATGGAGTAGGGAGAAAAGCATGTGGGTGACAGGAGTTCAAAACCTGCCTGACTTCTCTTAGTAATATGACTTTAAATAAATCCCCTCCTTTACAAGGACTTGGTTTTGCACCTATCTATTCAATTCAGCTTTTGCTTTCTGAGCATCTTCTATAGGCAGAGCATCATGCTAGAACCTAGAAAGAAAGGCAAAGTTTAGGTAGATAAGACAAGGTTTTTGTCCACAGAGAGCGTGGGAAGATGCAATACAAACACAGTTAACTGGTAGATGGCAACATGCTGTAAAGGCAAGGGAGAAAAATGAAGAGTTATGGGTGAGAGGCACCTGGAAATTCTGGAGTCTTAGACTTGCGGTAATTGTCCTGTACTGAAGGAAGAGGAGACTGTATGTTAGGAAGGGAATGGATCATCAACTGATCCAGAGAAATTGTAGATGACAGAGTGAGCAACAAGCCAGGAACCAGCTAACATAGAGAACATAGCTAAGTCCTACTGCATGAAGAAGCAGCATGTAATAGAAGGAATACTAAAGTAAGGGGTCTGAAGAAAAGGGTTTGGATCTGGCATTTGCCACTGACTAGTTGTGTAACTCTGGACAAGTTGTTTAACATTTCTCTGCCTCTGTTTCCTTAATTGCAAATGGAGATACACACACACACACACATAATACTAAGGATCAAAAGAGATATTTGTAAAGTACTTAACACAGTGACTGGCATATAGTAGGCTCTTAATTAATACTTATTTCTTCCCTTTTTTCTTCCCTTATTTCCTTCCTTCCTTCCTTTTTTCTTTCTTTCTTTCTTTCATTGTTTTTAATGCTTTCGTTATTTTTCTCTCTCCCTCCTTTCTTTTTTCTTTCCTTTTTCCCCTCCCTCTGTTCTTTTTTCTTTCCCTCCCTCCCTCTGTTCTTCCTATTTCTCTTTCTCTTTTCTTTCTTTTTCTTGTTCCCTCTCTTCCTTCCTTCCTTCCTTTCTTTTTTCTTTGTTTTTCTTTCCCTTCCTGTTCTTCCTTCCTTCCTTTCTTCTTTGCTTCCTCCCTTTCTTCCCTTTTTTCTCCCTTCTCTCCTTCCTTCCTCTCTCCTTTCCTCCTTCCTTCTTCTTTTTCCATCTTTCCCTCCTTCCTTCCTTCTTTCTTTCCTTCCCTCTTCCTTCCTTCTTATTTCCTTCCCTTCCTCCTTCCTTCCTTCCTTCCTTCTTTGGAATTGTGTGAACTGAACTGGCTCCATCTTGTGACTCAATTCTGAACCTAATTCATCTCCCTTTCTATTCAAAAGTTCTGTAAGAAAACTTTTTTTTAATTGTGAAAATTGGAGGAAAAACTTATTGTATTGTTTAAACCTATCACTGCATGACTGAGAAGCTGTACCACCTCTATCTGTTGCTTAGAGACCTTTAACTAAGATCTAGGTTATGCTGACCATAAACCTGGTCAGATCCAAAGACTGATATCAGGAGTTTTCTCACAATTGTACATCTCAAAAACCCATAATGTCTCATCTGAAAATTGTCCCTGTACTATTCAATCAGTTATTGTTTTCATCTTCCTTTGATTGAATATAGAAATTTGAAATGTAATCTTCTTCCCACCCCATCCCCGATTTCAAGGAATCACATGTGATCGCTCTCTCCCCAATTTAGAAAGACCTTAATCTTTTTTCCAACTAGAAATCAGATTAATCTTGTGTCTTTGATTTTACCAGGGTCAATGCTGTGTATACTTTAAAGTACACTCAAAACAAGATCTTTCTATTTATTATTATTATCAGAATGGGTGATTACATCTACTTTGGATGAAATCCAAACTTTGAATTTTGGGAAACTATGAGTGTGAAAGTGCCCTCCATCAACGCAGATCAACTCATCTGCTATGTTCAGTCCTCAGAGAGTCATCTGAGGTTATGTGACTTTCCCATGACTACCCAACCAGTGGATGGGAGGCAGCATTTGGACATAGGGCTTCTTGACTTTAAAGCTGGTGTTCTAACTATTATGTCATGACATTTCTCATTATTATAATCCTTAAAACACAATCAAACTGGTTTTGAGCTAGCAGTACCTGCTCACCCATTGTCTTAGTTCAGTCTGACACAGGGTATGAGGGCAGAAGTAGGAGGCAAATCCATGAACTCATAGGACTCTGAGAACTTGGGGTTCCTGGACCTAGACTACAAGCTAGTCATCAGGGATGAAGGAAAGGGTGAGCTCTATTGGAAATGGGAAGAGAGGTGAGATCTGTGTTCAAATTCTAACATCCTGGACAGAGCCTCAGATTTTAGGAAAATCTATAGTCAAATTCTGTCTCACACATTTAAAAACTATGTGACCCTAGGTAGTTGATTTAACCTCGCTATGCTTCATCTGTAAAAGGAGGGATAATAGTAGTACCTAACTCACAGGGTTGTGGTGAGCAACAAATAAGTTGACATATATAAAACACTTTGCTAATCCTAAAGTGTTATGTAAATGACATTATCATTATTATATTATACATATTATAGGAGTAATAGTATAGCATAGTGGAAATTGAAATTGGAGATCTAGGGCCTGAGTTTGAATGCTGCCACTGCTGCTTATTGCCTATGTGATCCTGAGTATTGGTCTCATCTGTTAAAATTAAAGAATTGGACTCTTGAAGATCTCCTCCAGTTTTGAGGTTCTATGAAACCAAAGCTGAGCCCCACAGAGGGTAAGTAATTTGCCCACCATCACACAGTAGACTAGAACTTCAGCCTAAGTCTCTTGATTCTAGACCTAGGCAAGTCCCGAAAACTCCAGGGACTGAAATTCTCATAAGTGCTTAAAAAAAAAAAAAAAAGTCTTCTCTTCCACCCCTTCCCATTCCCTCTTCCCCTCCCCACCCCTTTTATGGCTAGCCGTTTCTCAAGAATAAGATCAAGTTAGGCTGGAAGGAGGAAGTTGATGCCTCCTTGGCACCAAATGCCAATGCCATCTGGATTCTTCCCATCCTCAGGCCAACTTCATTTAAGCCATGCCTCTGTCGCTATCCACTTCATTGTCCTCTCTACCCCAGTACTTAGCTCAAATTTCAGGTACAAGGTTGTGTGTATGTGTGTGGGGAGCATGTTACTTCTCTTCACTTTAGCTTTACCTATGAAGTATTTCTGAAAGGGATCTGGTTGCTCCAGTGTGGAGCTGGCAGCTGAATGCTGAGGAGGGGGTCGTCAGCATCTAAAACACAGGCTTAGGGTCTGCCAAAGGGGAGGGCATATGAACGATGGTCCAGGAGTCTTCCATTTACAGAGGCCCAAAGGGCAGAGTCCTGGGCTAGAGCTCACACCTGGGCTTTGTCCTAAATCTGTCACTACTAACTTGCATGTCTTTAATTTCTCCTTCTTCCCCTTCTGCTTCATTTTCACTCATGCTCTCCCCTTTCTACTCCTGGTCCACCTCTTTCATCTTCTTTCTCCCTTCCAACTTCCACTCCTGTGTTTCCTAACACAAGTCACTTAACCTTGTTTACCTAGAAGATAGCTAGGTGGTTCAGTGTTTAAAATACGGGGTATGGAGTCAGGAGGACCTGAGTTCAAATCTGTCTGCAAGACACTAGCTATGTGACCCTGGACAAGTCACTTTAACCCTGTTTGTCTCAGTTTCCTCATCTATAAAATGAGTTGGAGAAGGTAATCAAGCTACTTCAGTACTTTTGCCAAAAATAAACCCATGGAGAAACAGTATTGGGATGCTAGGGTTCACAGGGTCACAAAGAGTCAGGCAGAACTGAATGATTGAATTACAACAAATATCGGACTAGATGGCTTCTGATATCCTTTCTAAGTCTAAATAAAGCTCATGAACTTAAAAGCCAATGTGATCTGGGACAAGTCACTTCCCTTTCCTTCCCTATTGAACCCTGGTTTCCCTCTCTATGAAATCAGACACTGGTCTCTTCACATTAGGACCATCTGTTGATTCCAACTGAGCAACATCTCTTGCATCAGCTTCCTCCCTTCTCTCCCCTATCATACAGTTTTATTATCACCTGCCTAGACTTTTGGTCATTTTTTTTCTTGCAAAGCTATTGGGATCACACAACTAGTAAGTGTTAAGTGTTAAGACCTCCCAACTTCAGGATTGGTGCTCTATTCAGCTGCCCCTAGACTCTTGAAATAGCCTTCAGTCTTCCTCTGGAGAAATCTTTCTATCTCCACTGGTTCCCACTTCCACTCTAGCTTTTATCCCTATGATAGAATCAATTGCTGATGCAGAGATCTTACCATGGCACATTATTACTCAAAAAGTCTTCAGTGGCTCTCTATTGCCTGCTAATTAAAGTTCAAACTCTTTTGTCTGACATTTAAGTCTCTCCATAGTTGGTACCATTCTACCTTTTCAACCCTGTCTGATATGAGCCCCCTCCATATATTTTATTCAGTGACTAAACTGGACAATGCTCCAGCCTCTGCACTGTCTCCTTGCATTTGCTCATTCAGTTCCTTGTGCCATTAAGATCCTCGCTCTTTTTCTTCATCTCTTCAATTCCCTTTCTTTGTTGAAGATCCAAATGAGAAACCTTTGAGAAGCCTTCCATTATATCCCGCTGACCAGCAATAACTTTCCCCATAGGCCCTCAGAAACACTTTATTCACATCTCATTAACGTACTCATCCTATGCCACATAATATTAGTCATCTGTGCTTATGCTTCCTCCCCTGCCAAATTGTAAGTTCCCTGAGGTCCTGGATAATGCTATCTAAATTCTGTATCTTTGTCATCCTAGAGCACAGTGTTTTGTACACTAGATGCTTACTAAAAGTTTTGAATCAATGTTCTATGTTCTAAGGTGCTTTTCAGATCTAGCATTCTATGTTCTATGCTCTAAGGGTCCCCTTTAAGTTTTAATTGTTTACCTTCTATGTTCTAAGGGTCTTTTCATCTCTAATATTGAAATGTTCTATATTCTAAGAGTCCTTGTCCCTTTCAACTCTTAATATGTTTTCTGTATTCTAAGTGTCTTTTAATCTCTGACATTGTATATCTTATGTTGTAAGGGCCATTGTTCCTGTGAGTACTAACAATTTGTGTTCTGTATTCTAATGGTCTGTTCAGCTCTTGCATTCTATGTTCTAAGAATTGTACTAATGCCCAACTGAAATAGGTAATATTTATCTTCTTCTCATCTGACCTCCTTTGTATCCAGAGGACCTTCTTTAGTTTCTGTTTTTGACTATCCTCAAGTCTTCCTCTCAAGCTGGCCAACATGATACCCAGTTTCCATGAACCACTAATCTCAACTTGGGTAAATTTGTATCTATAAATATTTATTGAGGACCTACTCTGTGTAATGGCTTGTGTTGAGTCAAGCTAATAAAGAGACAGAAATAGATAAGTTCATCTCTGCCATTCAGGCATCTCACATTTGAATGGGGAAAATGGCACATGCCCACACACAAGCCAGCATAATGGATCTGGAATTTTGCTTATGAAACCGTGTCACTTTGTGCAATACAATTAGTCTCCTGAAGTTTCAGGTTCCTCATCTATAAAATGAGAATAGTACTTATCTATTGTCAAACTATTATACACAGATGTTCAGACGATCCAAAAATTGGTCCATCAAAACATATCTTGAAGCTGGACTTGACCTGAAACTTGACCTGAACTTGAACAATAAAGTGGACCCAGAATTGGACAGGAGGAAGAAAAGAAGATAGGTTAAAGGCATTGGATCACAATGAAAAGAGGACTGGTTTTGGAGCCTGAGGACTTGAGTTCATATCCCACATCTGATGATAATCTGTATAACTTTGAGCAAACTATTGAATCTCCATAGTTGCCTTGACTATTGAATGAAAGGATTGGACTAGATCACCTCTGAGGTCCCTTCTAGCTCTTGATCTATGAATTTTATGATTATCATTAGAAAATTACACTATAATTCTAATAATTAAGTTTTTTCAGGTGTGTATGTGTGTTTGTATGTGTATCCATATGGTAGGCCTAAATACCTAAGCACATTGCATAAGAAAAGGGATGTAAGGTGGGTAGGAGTGGTAAGATGTCAAGAGTAGGAGTGGTAAGATGTCATGGAGAGTCTGCATGCGCCATTATTCTCTATGCAATATGAAGAGAACTAGAAGAAATCCCCTAGCATTTGGGGTAAAAATGTACATATCTCATCTCTCCTCATAGGTCAGGCCCCCTAGTCTCTCTTAGGGCAGATGGCAATGGCTGAATGAATACTTTGAGAAAGATTTCATTCACTCCTATGGCTTTAATTATCTCCTCTCTATTAATGACTCCAAAATCCTTTTCCAGTCTCTCTCCCTCCTCTGAGTTCTAGTTCCCCATCTCCAATTTGCCTGCCAGACATCTGGATGCCCCCAAACCACCTCAAGCTCCACATGTTCAAAAACAAATTCATCATCTTCTCACTAAATCTTCCCCTCCTCCCAACTTCCCTATTTCTGTTAATGGCTACTATTTCCCAAATACCATAGACTAAGAAATTTCACAGTCATCTTTTACTCTTCCCTCTTTCTCAGACCCAACAGCTAATCAGTTGCAAAATCCACAATACCATTTATATCCAGCCCTTCCCCTACCATTCCCATTAATATTACTTTAATGTAGACTCATCACCTCTTGCCCAGACTATTGCCTCAACTCCTTCCTTACCTCCTCTCTTCTTTCCAATCTACCTTCCACAGATTCTAGTTACCTAATTTCCCTGGATCTCAGTTCCCTCATTTGAAAAATGAAGAGGTTAAACTAAACGGTCTGTGAAGTTCTTTCCAACTCAATACTCATGATTGTATGACTGTCTTTGGGGAATTACACAATATCTTAAATGGTTGAAAACTCTACCCTGAAACAAACTATTAATCTTCCTGCCTTCTCCTATTTCCAAATTTTTGTATTTCCCAACTTGAAGTTTAGAATTTACTCTGATTTCAATCCTAATCCTATTCTCTCTTCATTTTATTTTTTTTTTAATTTTTCTAAGTCTCAATTTAAAATACCCTATACTATGGAATTTCTGATCTTCCCTGTTAGAAGGAATACCTATCTTCCCAAATGTTTAAGACCACTCTATGACAGCTTGGGACCACAGAATCTCTGAGCTGGAGGGACTGCAGTGGTCATAAAGTCCAATCCATACACAAAAGGAATGTCCATAAACATACAAATGACATATGGTCATTTAGACTTTATTTTGAAGACCTCAAGTGAGAAACAGCTCACTACCTCCTGAGGCTGCTCATTACATTTTTATACAGACCCTGTGATTGGGCATTTTCCTCTCCTGTCAAGTTTAAGATGGCCTATTTGTAGCTTCTACTATTCTCTCTTTATTTTGCCCTCTAGAGCTAGGCTGAAGAAGCCTAAATTCTCTTCTGTGGGACAACCCTTCAAATAGATGAAGATCACCATCACTTCCAAGGCTCACAGAATAATAGATTTAAAGCTCTTTCAAAGTCATGTAATCCAACCACCTCATTCTAGAAGGTCAGAGAAGTTCAATAACTTTAACAAAGTCATACAAAGAGTAATTGGAAAAATCAGCATTTAAATTCAGGAACCATGAATTCAAATCTAGCAGAATCTTCTGCATGACTAAAAAAAAAAGCATTCTTTGGACTGCAAAGAAGATAAAAAATGGCTGCCATTGAGTTAAAATCCAAGGAGGTAATAAGAAAGAAATTAGCTGCTATGATAAAAGTAAAGTCATTGGACTTTGACAAATTACATCCCTGGAAAAATTAATTAGTCTGCTTGCTGAATCACTGGGAATAGCTCCCCATCAGATAGTGGAGAACAGGACTTTGCAGAACTGAAAAGGGGCAAACATCGTTTCAATTTCAAAAAGAGGAAGAGTGGAATCTGTGTGAGCCATTGACAGTAGGCTCACCAGGGCAAGTCCTTTTTTCTTGTTTGTTTTCCCAGTAAATTTCTTAACCAAAATCTGTTCTTCCATGAAAATGATCTTTTCATTTTTGTTTCATTCTGATGAGGTCCTTGGTCACTAGGTGGGATTGGCAGAGAAAACCTGAAGTACTGATAAGATTACTCCTGAGGCAAGCAGGGAAGGGCACTGATGGAAATCAGCTCAATCAGTCCCATTCCCTATGGAGGTCTTGGGTAACCCCATCTTACTTATCAAACCCCCAGGATTAAATTTCCTCTATAAATCTGTTCATGGCCCACAATGTCTTTGCTGAACCTCTTTGGGGTTAGTCCAAAAGCTTTCTCCTCACCCTTCCCCTATTCCTTTTTCCTCACCCCATCCCTCTCACCTCTCATGCCTCATGGTGTGTGTCTATATGCTCCCCCAACTCTATCTCATATTTACTATTCTTAATGTCTATTGTATCTCTTCATTTTGTCTGTAACCTCTTCTAAGTAAATGTCAATTTTGGCAAAGAGAATGACACTAACATTTGGTGCTAGATCTCAACATTTGATGTGCCTACACCAATTTCATCATTTGGGGCTGAACCTCAAATGCATCAATTCTATAAAGCATATGATTGGTGTTTTGAGTCCCCTGAAGTTTTTTCTTCACTTTTAATTTCTTTCACCAGCCTTATAGTGTCATTATAAGGCATGGTCTCTGGTTTCTTTACCATCCTGGTTGTTCTTCTCTGGATATTCTCTAGTTTCCTAAACCAAGGCACCAAGAACCAAATATAGTACTTCATGTGTCATCTGACCAGGGCAGAAGACAGTTATTACCCATCAAGGCCTAGATATTCTATCAGTAGTAAGACAACATAACATTGATTTAAATTTCTTGGCTGTCACCCAGACCTCTGACTTATACTGCAATTATAATTCACTAATATTCCCAGATCTTTTTAGAGATGAATGGTTGTCTAGTGAAACTTCCCAGTCTTGTACTGTGAAGATGATTTTTTGAACCTAAATATGACTTTCCATTAATTTCTGATGTTTCATTTTATTAAATTCTTTTTCGAACTTAATCAAGTCATTAAGTCAGAAATTTCCCTTTTCATAACTCATACCTTGGGGGGAAGTTAATTTCAATGCTAAATTAGCTACCTAAATTGGCTAAATCCCAGAACCAGTTTAAACTCCTTCTGCAAATATTCAAAAATCAGGCTCTGCCTCTGCTTAATTCTTTTATAGATACCCAGAAGGGTTAGAGCTAGAAAAGACATTTGAACAAAGAATGTCAGAGTTGAAAGGGATACTATAAGAGATCTTCTATCTAGACTTCATGGTGGTTGATCCATCATGTCCAGCTCTTCATGACATCATTTAGGGATTTCTGGGCAAGGATACTGGAAGAATTTGCCATTTCCTTCTCTAGCTCAATTTTATGAGAAAACTAAGGCAAACAAGATTAAATGAGTTGCCCAGCTTCACAGAGCTAGTGTTTGAAGCCACACTTCACAAACTCACAAAGAGGAATCTTCCTGACTCCAAGCTTCTATCTAGACTTATCTACTTAGTCTTTTTTTTTGGGGGGGGGGTTGTTTGTTTGTTTTTTTTCCTCATGGAAACCTTTGGAAATCTAAAGAAGTCTATGAATACTTGACTGTGTTCTCTTCAAAATTTGTAATTGAGGGAAATGTAAAATTTCAACTAGAGGTTATTGAAAATGAAGGTGTGGTTGATGTTTTGGGTATCAATGCAGGCCTTACCAGAGAAAGGCTGAGCCCTGATAGGATTATAATACTCCCTAAGGCAAGAAGGGAAAAGCATTGATGGGATCATCTCAGCCTGAAGTGAGCCTTTCCTTCTTAAATAGGTCTCTAGGTCAAGTGGACTTTTAATTATAGCCCCATGCCAGGAGATGGTCTCTAGAAACATCATCTTTACTTATGCATTTAGAAAGCCAAGTTATGATGCCAAACATCTAAGATTATATTTTCCTTATAAAAGATCTGCTTGTTTAGTAGACCCCCGCTAACTCTTCCAAGGATTTAGCCCAATAAAATCTTTGTTCCATGATTTGGAGGTCTATGCTTTGCAAATTCCTTTGAGATGACTCATGACACCAGCCTGGAAACCCCAATATACTTTTGGGATTCCATCCTTTAACCAACAATGTGACATTTTTTCTTATTCCATTTCAAGTATACTTGACCACAAGCCATGGATTAAGAACTTTATGAATTAAACAAAGATCTTATCCAATTGTGATTTTACTTAATTTTTAAAGGTCATTTCCAACTTTGACATTGTAGGTTCCCATAATCCCATACCCAAGAGAACTTGTCTCAAAATTAGATGGATAAATAGAAGAATAGATGATAGATGGGTAAATGTTTTTTTGTCCTTCATTCTCAAAGAGGACCATGACATCAGGGAAGTGATAGCATGACATGCCAATGAATTGGATTTAAGTGAGGGAGGGCTGTGCAAGGTCACGATCCTTACTTTCCTCTGAAATCATCTGGATTCAGTGTCCAGATATAGATCATGATGACTTGAGATGACCCTAGATTTAATAGGAGAGCTTGGACTTTTTAAATCAGGATCTTTAATTAGGTCTTAATTTGAAACTACTTAACCACCCATTCAATGATTAAGGCTAAGTACAAATAATAATAATAATAATAAAATAATAATAATGCAAAGAATAGCCTTTTTTACCTAGTCCAAAATAAATAAATTAATTAAATAAAATCAATCTAAGAGGGCTTCCCTGGAGTTTCTGTGGATTTGGTCTGGGACTGTCTTTTGGCCAATCAAATAGATGGATAGATAAATGAAGAAAAGAGTAGCAGATGATAGATAAACGGACAAAGAAATAGCTCTAAAATAAGTCTCAAACTTTACCAATCCAAAACAGGATCATCATCCCAGTCATCTAGTCTCATCACCTCAACTTTTACAACTCCTTCTTCTTCACCCTATGGATCCAATCAGTTAGTTGCCCATCTAGTCATTTGTATCTGCACTTCTCTCTCACAGTCTCTTCTCTCCACTCACACATTGCTCTAGTTCAAGAATTAATGTTCCATTACATTAAAATACCACAATTTGTCCAGCCACTCCCCAATTGATGGGCACCCACTTTGTTTCCAGGTAGGTTTTTTTTTTAAACTACCACAAAAACACTGCTAAAAATATGTTTGTGCATATGGGACCTTTCCTTCTGTCTTTGACCTATTTGTGGTATATGTCCTGTGGTGGTATTGCTAAGAGTGGACAGTTTAGCTTCTGTTAGACCGCACATCCAATCATTTGCCAAGTATTGTCATTTATACCTCCACAGAATCTCTCTTTCACAATTCCTTCTCTTCACCCACAGTCACCTGAGTAAATATTTCATCACTACTCACCCACCCTATACCAGAATTTTCTAGGTGGTCTTCTTGCCCCAAGACTCTGCTCATTCTAATCCATATTCCACAGAACTGACTTTGTCACCCACCCAACTCTTTAAATTCCAGTGGCTCTCTGATTACCCATAGAATCAAATAGAAACTCCTCTGTTTTGCATTTAAAGTACTTCAGGATCTGGCTCCACCAACAGTTTATGCTTTATTCATATGCTCTCTGGTCCAGCCTTGCAGTCCTCCTATACAGCCCTTCCATCTCCTAGCCTTAGCATTATCTGTTCCCTTTGTCTGCAATGCTTTACCTCATTTCCTCAACGTTTTAAAAGCCTCTGTTTCTCGACTCAACTTAAGTACTAACTTCTATAGGTACCCTTTCCTCTGTCCTGATTTGCTAATGCTCAGCTTTCTTCCCATCGCTTTGTTATTAATTCTATTTAAATCTATGCATACTCAGGGGCAGCTAGTTAGTGCCATAGTGCATTACAGAGCCCTGGGCTTGAAGTCAAGGAGACCTGAATTTAAATTTTATCTGATACACTTGTTAGTTGGATGATACTGAGCAAGTCACTTAACTTTAGTTATTTAGTTTTGATGTAATATCACTTCTAAGGGAGTCAGCAATGATTTTGAAACCCTCTGATCTAAGAGTGCTCTTGTTCTAACAATCTGTCAATTATTGTAGAAGTCCTCTGGCCCATGAATGTAATATTTTTCCCTTAGATTTTAGGTAAGATATATTAGTGATCTAATATTAGTAATTCTGTCTGTCAATGACTATAAAGGTCTTCTGGTCTAGGATTAGTGATAGTGATCCTGAGACTCTCTGAGCTAGAGTGCTCTAACAACCTGTCTATCAATGATTTCAAAGCCTTCTGACCTTAGAATAGTCTTACAAAAATTACTTACTGACCGTCAAATAAACTGTTGGTCAGTGATAACCAAGTTCCTGAGACAATAGTGAATAGATAATCCCCCAAATCTATTTGTAAACCATAAAATTAGCAAATAAGTAACTTGATCCAACTCTATCTCCTTTCTCTAGATTCTTTGCTAATCTCTTCTGGAATTTAGCCTACCCCAATTGGCGTTATAATTTACAATAAAACTTTGCCCCTTGACTTGAAATGGGTTCAAGCCTGCAACAGTTTCCTCATTGTAGAATGGGGACAATAATAGCACCTATCTCCTGGTGAGGAAGTGAGATAAAGTGCTTTTCGAAGTGCCTGGCACACAGTAGGCATTCAATAAATGCTTAAATGCTTATTTCCTTCCTCCTTTTCCCTCCTCCGTTCCTTTCTTTCCTTTTTTTCCTTCCTTCCATTATTACAAGTTCCTTGAGGGCAGGGACTTTCACTTTTGCTTTTATATCCCCACCATGAAGCTATAACTTAGTAGATACTTAACAAATGCTTATGGACTGCTTTTTTGCTCAACATTTCATATTTCTATAATGTTTTACAATTTAGAAAGCATTAACTGAATATTAACTCTATGTGGTAAACAGAACAAGTTTTTTTCCCCCTTTACAAATTATTTACAGATTTATTATTGTTTCATGAACATAGCTTTATTATTATTTACAGAAGTGGAAACTTCCCCTGACAGAGGAAGTGATCTGCATGAAGTCACATAGCAGGTCAGTGACAGAGCTAAGACTCTCCTGAATACAAACCCATCCCTTTCCACTAAGAGGACCACCAAAGTTTGGAGCAAGGCCAAAGCTCATCTACTCCCTCCCTTATACAAAAGACCTCAGCAGGGGGTGTAGGAATAAGGGGGAGAGCTAGAAACTCTGTCCATTCTGCAGCAGTGGTTAGGAGAAAGGAAACAGGGGCTGGGGACCTCAGGGAAATTTCTTTTTAGTGGACCCACTGGGTGGTCTCACAGGAAGAGCAATGACCTCATTGAAGTCCTGCTGTCCTGCTGTTTCCAGCTGTTGCTACTTGGCCTGAAATGGCCTTGGCAGATTGGGAGGGGGGAGCTCTACAGAGAAATCACTCATTTTTGGTAGTTTCCAGGGAAGGTCAGGGAGCTGAGATCCCTGGGGTAGGAGGGAATTTTTACTCCTCTGAACCCCATTCCAGACTTAGCTATCCCCTTCCTGACCCATGTTAACACTTTCCATCTAAAAAACACAACAGATATGAGAAGTGAGGGAAGAGCAGAGAGAAGAATTCTGTCTTCTAACTTTGGGGAATTTTAGATTATTTTAGCATCTAGATTACCTACTTTTTTTTTTTTTTAAGGACTCATTTGGGGCTTACCCTAGGGAACTTACACACATTAGACTCAATCCATCCTTGATCCTTAGAAGATTTAAACTCAAACTCACAAAATGTACCTTCTTAGGGCCCTGATAAATGAAAACACTGATTGTTTTTCTCCTTTTCGGGAATCACACATATTTTTTGAGTTTGTGATTTCTTTTATTACAGGTTAAGGAATAGCCTTTCTTTCTAGAGCTTATTGAGTCTGCCTCCACAATATCTCTTGAATCTGTTGCCTTCTCTCTCACACAGCCACCATCTTGATTAAGGCCCCCATCACTTCTCATCTCTACTATAGAAATGATATCCTAATTGGTCTCTCTGCTTTAAACCTTTCCTATATTAAATCCATCCTATGACAAATTGGCAAATTGAAATTCCTAAAATACAAATATGACCATGTTATTCTCCTGCTCAAAAATTTTCAGTGGCTCCTATCTCTTCTCCTGCCATCTTTCTTCTCTCCACTCACACAACCACTGCTCTAGTTCAAGAATTAATATTCCATTAAATTAAAATACAACAATTTGAACAGCCACTCTCCAATTAATGGGCACCCACTTTGTTTCCAGGTAGGTTTTTTTTTTAACTACCTCAAAAACACTGCTAAAAACAATTTTGTGCATATGGGACCTTTCCCTCTGTTTTGACCTCTTTGTGGTATATGCCCTGTAGTGATATTGCTGAGAGTGGACAGTTTAGCCTCTGTCAGACCACACATCCAACCATTTGCCAAGTATTGCCATTCATACCTCCACAGAACCTCTCTTCCACAACTCCTTCTCTATACCCTACAAACTCTTCTGTTCAGCATTGAAAATCTTTCACCATTTGGGTCCTGACTTCCTTTCTAGGCTTGTTATGCATTCTTGCTTTCCTTTTACTCTTCAATCCAACAAACTGGCCTCTTTGCTATTTCTCACACACAATATCTCATTGTTTACATTCATGCCTCTGCACAGATTGAGACTTCATATTGAGACTTTCCCATAGAAAGTCATTGTTCTACCCATTCTTCCCTCATCTCTGAATCCAACTTTCCCTTTAAAAAGTCTAGCTCAAATCCAAGAAGTCAGGAAGGAAGGAAATAAATGTTTATTAAATACCTACTATGTGCCAGGCACTGTATAAGCACTTTATATTAATTTAGTTGGTTTTCTCAATGGTAAGGTTAGGTACTATTATTATCTCCATTTTACAGATGAGGAAACTGAGGCAGATAATTAATGACTTACCCAGGGTCAGATCACTATTATTTGAAGTCACTAGTCACTCTAGGGCTTTATCCACTGAACCACCCACCTGTGGAGTTATGAAAAGATAGTGCTAAGAAGGAACTTAGAGATAGTCTAGGCCAATTCTGTTATCAGTCAATCAATATTTACGGAGAAAGAAACTTAAGCCCAGAAAGAAGCAATTTGCTCAACATAGCCAACAGCAGAACCAAAACACCATCTCTGATTCAATGCTCCTCCTACACTTTTTCCAGTAAGAAAACTTGTCTGACTGCCCCAGCCCACAGGGGCCCTTCCCATCTCTGAACTCCTAAATCACTCCCTGTCTCTACAGCCTGAAGCCTCACAATCCCACCCTCGATCAAAGTCCTGCCAGGAGTCTCCTAGAATTCCAGAATGTCACATTTGGAAGAGCCCTTAAAGATCAGAGGATCCCAGGGATGTCAAGAAGAAAGGAGCCGTAGGATTCATTCAGCCCAGCTCATGTCTCTTTTCAGATGAGGAAACTGAGACCCAAGAGAGATGAAGTCACTTTTGCCTTCTCCATCATCCTTCTCTAACAAAGCACTTTCTTGGCCTCCCCCTCTACTTTTAGCTTCCTTTTTATAGGTTGTCTTCCCCTATTCAATTGTAAACTCCCTGAGGATAAGAACCTCTTTCTTTTTTTGGATTTGTATAGCATAGGGCTTGGCACATAGTAAGTACTTAAACAAAAGTGTTTATTGACTGACTGACTTGTCCAAAGTAGTAAGTGATAGTCAGAATTTGAACCCAGATCACCTGAATCTGTCCACTGAACCACAAATGACAGAACTGGAAGATTAGAGGTATCCACTTCACAGTGGCCCTCTTATGCTCCCGGATGCATCCAACCAGATTAAAAATGTAATTGAGAAATGTTTAACAAAACAAATAAAAATATAATACAACATTTGTTGTTGTTATTAAATTGCATCCAGCTCTTTGTGGACTCTTTGGGATTTTCTTGGCAAAAATACTAGAGTGGTTTGCTATTTCCTTCTCCAGTTCCTTTTACAGATGAGGAAACTGAGGCAAACAGGATGAAGTGACTTGCCCCAGGTCACACAGCTAGTAAGTCTCTGAGGACAGATTTAAACTTGGGTCCTTTTGACTCTTGGTCCAGTTCTCTAGCCACTGTACCACTTAGCTGCCCTCAATACAACATCGAAAATGTTAATTTGTGGTTTCCAAAGTCATAGAATATAGATAAAGATTTTATAATCCTAACAATGCTAGCTATCATTATTAATCTCCCAGGGAAGGAGACAAGGTTGGATTTATTTTACCCAATTTACAGAGGAGGAAACTGAGACCTGGAGGGGCACTCACCCCAGGTCATATATTGAGTCAGTGACAGAACTGTGACTAGAAGCCATGCTAACAACGACTATAAACATCTGTAGAGCACCCCTCAATTTGCACTACAGAGTAACATGCTGTTAAGGGACCAGGCCTATCCTGAGAGTTTACAAAGTAATTTCAAACAGAACATTTCATTTGATCCTTCTATGAGAGAAGCAGACTAAGTGTTATTACTATCATTTTTATTTTATAGAAAATTAAGGCTCAGAGATTTGCAATCTGTCCAAAGATACCCAGCTAGTTAGTAACAGAACTGAGATTTGAACCCTAAGTCACCTAACTCCTAAGGAGGCCAAAGCTCTTTCTACTTTACAGCAAACTGCCTGTAAATGTGGGAGACTCATAATGTATTCCTTTGTGTATGGCTTCAGAGAAGCATCTGAGTCTGAATCAGAAAGGGCCAAGAGTGAGAGGAAGTGCTTCTCCCACATGGGACATTTTAGCTGGGCCAGTGGCTCTTTTTGTCTATGAGAGGAAAAGTCTGACCCCGGTCCTGTATTTGGGAAGAGAGAAACACCAGGTGTCTGAACTGAAGGAAAGGGGGGCATTGCCAGGAAGAGGAAAATGGGAAAAAACTCATTAACTAAGGCATTTCCTGAGTCCCAACCATATGCAGGATTGGGAGTTCAGATGTTCGGGGGGCGGGATAGGGGGAGAAGGGGAGAACAGCCAAAACCCTGACCCCAAGAGCTGCTCACCTGGAGATGAGACACCACACATTAAATTATAATACCAGGCAGAAGGTGTATCATAAGAGAGGGATAGACTCAGGGATGGGAATAAGGAATCTCAGAACTGGAAGGCATCAGTACCTAATATTATGGTTTATATAGAGTTCTATGGTCTGTAAAACAATTTGTAAATAATAGCTGTTAATTTTCTTTTTTGCTTTTTGCTGAGGCAATTGGGGTTAAGTAACTTGCTCAGGGTCACACAGCTAGGAAGTGTCTGAGACCAGATTTGAACTCAGGTCCTCCTGACTTCAGGGCTGGTACTCTAACCACTGCGCCACCTAGCTGCCCCATTGTTAATTTTCAAAATAGATGCAAAGATAGTTTTCAACATCTACCCTTGCAATACCTTATGTTCCAATTTTTTTCCTCCTTCTGCCCCCTCCTTGTAGACAGCAGGTAATCCAATATAAATTAAACATGTCTACAAAACATTTTAATAATATTATCTCATTGATACCTAATAATAGGGTTTATATAGAGCTTTATGGTTTACAAAACATTTTTAAAATATGATGTCAATGATACCTCACAATTATTATCCCCATTTCACAGATGAGGAAATTGGGACAGAGAGGTTAAGTGACTTTCATAGGGTCTCATGGCTAGTATCTGAATTCAGATCTTCCTAGTTCTAGGTCCAGCATTCCTATTATTGTGCCACTTAACTGCATCAGTACTTGAACATGGATCCCTTGTATAGTATGCCTTCAAATTAGTCAACTAGCCTTGTCTGCACACCTGGGACTAATTATCTTTCTCTTCCACCTACCTACCTTCCACCTCTTCCCTAGGCTGATAATTTCAGTTTTAGAGAGCACCATTCTAATGATGAAGCAGGTAATGCCGTAGGTCTGGAGTCAGGAAGAGGAGTTCAAATCTAACCTCAGACACTTACTAGGGCAAGTCATTTAATCTCTATTTGCCTCAGTTTTCTCATCTGTAAAATGAGCTGAAGAAGGAAATTGCAAACCACTCCAGGGTTTTTCCTAAGAAAATTCCAAATGGGGTCACCAAGAACTACTACAGAACAATAAACAACAATCATGAGAAAGTACTTCTTTACATAATGTGGAATTTGTACCTGCAACTTTCCCCCATCTTGCCTAATCATGTCTTCTGGGGCTGGGAAGAACATGCCTGTACCCTTTGCCTCTGAAGTAATAGGTGTGATAACGATGATGACATCTGACATGTATATATCAGTACAACATTTCCATTCCTTATCTCATTTGCTATTCACAGCACACTTGTAGGTAGGTACTATAATATATGAGCATCATGAGTCTCCTTGCACAGATGCAGAGAATGAAGGTCTCTGAGGGGATCTTTGACTTGCCCTGGCTGACAACAGCCTTCATACAGCTGAAAACTTAGCATCTCAGATGCATGCCTTTTATTCTCTGGGTTCAAATGGCTCCATTAGTGCCAATTGATCAAGGAAGGAAAGATGAACCTCTGCTTACCTGAGATTATTAGGGAACAATCTTGATTCTACTTTGTGATTTTTAGCAAATAATTTGCCTCATCTGGGCCTCATTTGTAAGATACAGATAACTTCTAAGTTCCTTCTGGCTTTGAATCCTATGCCCTTTGATCAATGGGTCAAATGAGAAATTCAAATTGTAGTTCTATTACTTACTAACTGTATGTCTTTGGACAAATCATTTTCTAGCTCACTTAATTTGTTCTTTTGTAAAATGAGAATAATTCCTGCACTTGTGCAAGCTTATTATAGCTACTACTATTATTAACATCGAGAGACCTAAAGACCTTTGGAGAGGAAAGCTGCACCGGTCTCTGCCCCCCAACTTCCCCTACCCTCCATCCCTGCAAAGTCTCTCCTTGGGTCTCGCTTGAGTTTCTCTTGCTGCAGAAAAAGGATTTTCAAACTCCGGTTTTCTCAATTTCTTTCTTTCTTTATTTTTTATTTATTTTTTTTTTTACTGACCCTGCAAGACTACAAATTCTGGGCAGAAAGCCCTTTCCCTCTATCTCTGAGAGGCAAGTTGAGCCCTGCCCTTGCTAAGTGGCTTGGTGGAGGATGGCTCCTAGCCAAGCACTAAATTTAGGGATATAACCTCAAGGTTGACTGCTTGGTTACCTCGGCCAGAGATCCTTTCACTTTCTGAGAAGTCTTTGTTCCCGGGCTATCCACCCTCCCCAGAAGGCTCCGCCCAGCCTCTCTCCCCCCTCACCCCCTTTTCCCGAGAAACCAAGAAGCAGTGTCCTCTGAATTTTCTCTCTTCATTTCAGTCGCGACATCCCACCAATTTTTCTCTGGTTCACTCTGTTCCCTGCCCCAATCCTTGTCTCTCTGCTTCTGTCTCTCTCTGTGTATTTCTCTGTCTCTGTCTCTCTCCCCACCCGTTTCTATCTCTCTTATGCTATAGAGGAAACAGCACTAAACTTAGAGAATCAGGAGGTTGGCAGGAGGAGGCTTTCTAAGCCTCAGTTTCCCTCTTTTGTTAAAATGCACTGACCACTAGATTTTGACAAAAGTACTCTACGCTAGAAATGGAATTCTCTCTTTTTAAAAAGTCTCTCCTGCCTGTCACTTTCCTGCTTTTAGACCATTTCTCTGTTTTTCCTCTGAATATTTATTTCTAATTCTGCGTCTCTTCTATAGCTGTCTCTCCTATATCTCTGTCTTTTCTATATTAAGGGGATAGCTCAAAAGAGAAGCAGGGATCGCTGCCTAAGAGATTCCCACGTCCCTCTCAGTTCCCACTCCCCACCTCCCTCCACGAACTTGTTATCCGCTTCCCATTCGGGTGCCTTCACTCCCCGAGTTCCCCCAGGGACCCCACCTCCAGCCACCCAGATCCTGCATCTTCCCTTCTCTTTCAACACTTACCAGAGCTTCGTCCTATGCGCTGATCTGCACCTGTTAGGCTCTCTGGGGGTACCTTTAAAGGAAAGGGCTTCCCATTTATCTTACCACCTTTTTAAAGTCAAAACCTGTGTGAAGGGAAGTGAAATGCTAATGGTGGGATTTCAGGCACTGAGATAAATGACTGTCAAATCTTACAAAGGTAAACAGACATCTAGGAGCTCCCTCCCCAATAATAGCAGCAACCTTGCTCAGTCTTACTTGTTCACCCTTTTCCCAATATTCTCTGTTTCTGGCTGCTGTTGCCTGTGATTATCTCCTTCTCCTATGGTTCTGTCTGTATTTCCCTATGTCTTTCTATTTGACTTCCAGTTTCTGTGTCCCTCTCCTTCTTTCTCTCTCTCCTCCTTTGCTCTGTTTCTGAGTCTGCCTCTGTCTCCTTAAGTTTGTGCTTCTCATGCCCCTTCTCACTGTCTCTGACTGGGACACTAGCAGCACAGTGGAGAAAGGCGGGCTTGTGGTTGGGATGGTCCCATTGAGCATCGGCCACGCCCCTCGGGTTGGCTCTCACTACTCCAGCTTCCTTAGGCTTCTCCAGCTCTTTGTCCCCTGTACTGAGCTGGTGCTCCCTCCTCCGAATTAGGCAATGGAGAGGCAGACCCAGGGATCACATCTGGAGCGACCATGATAGTCCATCAGTGTAAAACCAGATGAGATTAGAAGACAGAGATACTTCTGGTAAATAGGGTTACAAGTCTCTGGGTATCAGGTTCTTTTTTAGTCCTGAGAAAGTACCTACATGTCCTATTCACTAAGCCAACATCTTCCTTACCAAGCTCTTATCTTCACACTGAATCCTCATTAAATCGATGAACCCCTCATTAAATTACCAAACCACCTACAAACACCATTTCCATAGCTGAGACATTATCTTTATTGATCTCCTATTGTTCTACTTGGCCAACATCCTGTTTCCTGAGACCCCCAGTATTGCCCTCACAGATGTCCCATCCCTGACTGAAACTCCAACCATATAATGAAGCTTTATGGATATTACTTAGTGCCCACTATCATTCCCACATTAACTCCTCAATCCCTCTACTGAATCCCAATATGAATCTGAGTCCCATTCCCTTTATTGAGCCTTTTTTCTCTGTGGGAAAGTTTATGTCTCTCACTTGCTTCTCATCCTTTCATGGAGACCTCATGTTTGTCACTACATCTCGATCCCTTTAATTCAATGCTTATCTTTAGCATTGATCCCCCATCCCATCACTGATGCCTCTTAGAATTTACTGATCCTTAATCCCTTACAAGAGCTTTTGTTCTTATTGGGGATATCACCCTTCTCCTTAAAACTCTGTCCTTTTTCTGAAGAAAATGTTCTCATTTTCTTAATAAATTTCCATCCTAAAGGGTCCCACATGTGCAAAAATGTTTGTGGCAGCCCTCTTTGTAGTATCTAGAAACTGGAAACTGAATGGATGCCCATCAATTGGAGAATGGCTGAATAAATTATGGTATATGAATGTTATGGAATATTATTGCTCTGTAAGAAACGACCAGCAGGACGATTTCGGGGAGGCCTGGACTTGCATAAGCTGATGCTGAGTGAAATGAGCAGAACCAGGAGATCATTATACAAGGCAACAATAAGACTATACGATGATCAATTCTGATGGACATGGCTCTCTTCAACAATGAAATGTTTCAAACCAATTCCAGCTGCTCAGAGATGAACAAAGCCACATACACCCAGGGAGAGGCCTGTGGGATCTAAGTCTGGACCACAACATAGCATTTTCTCATTCTCTATTGATGTTTACTTGCATTATGTTTTCCTTCTCAGGTTTTTTTTTTCCTTTCCTGTATAGCAAGATAACTGTATAAATATGTATACATATATTCGATCTGTCAAATATTTTAACATAATTAACATGTATTAGACTTCCTGCCATGTAGGGGAGGGGTTGGGAGTAGGAGGGAAAAATTTGTAGCAGAAAGCTTTGCAAGGGTCAATATTGAAAAATTACCTATGCATATGTTTTGCAAATAAAAAGCTAAAAATAAATAAATAAATAACTTTCCATCCTTTCATTTCCCTTTGTTAACCTTCATTCTCCTTACTAGGATCCCTTCTTATCTGATGATCCCATTTTCTCACTTAGTCCTAATCTCTTCACTGAAACTTCATCCCTACCATCAAACCCACTCAATGTGAACCTATTCCTCTATGACCTCTTCCTCTCAGTAAGTTTCTATCTCCTCATTAAGTTACCATATTACTAGACTCCCATCTTGTCATTGAGCTAATATTCTTTTCATTTACCTTGTTCTATCACTTAGCTATCCTCCTTCTAAGTTCCATTCCTCTCAGTGAACCCCAAATCCTCACAAATCCATTTAAATAAGCTCACTGATTACTGAATTGTCCTACTTCATTATCTGTTAACAGGGCTTCTTAAAGTTTTTTTCACTCATGACCCTTTTTTGTTAAATAAATTTTTACACCATCCAGGTATGTAAGTATATAAAATAGATATATAAATCAAACATGACAATAAATGATAGAGAAATTTATTTTAAAACAATTCTTTGAGACATATATGTAAGTTTACCATTTATTAAAAATGAAAGCAAATTTGCATACTAATGAGATGGATATGCTCTTTTATTTGTATATAAAGAATTAAATTTTGTGAACAGGCTGATTTCAGAAAAGCCTGGAAAGACTTATATGAACTGATACAGAGTGAAATGAGCAGAACCAGGAAAACATTGTACTCAGTAACAGCAAGGTTGTGTGATGATCAACTATGAAAGATTTAGTTCTTCTCAGCAATTCAGTAATCCAAGGTAATTCCAATAAACTTTGGATACAAAATGCCATCTGTATCTAGAGAGAGAACTATGGATACTGAATTGCAAATTTCTGAAGCATGCTGTTTTCATCCTTTTTTCCTTCTGTTTCTTTTTCCTTTCTTGTGGTTTTTCTCTTTTACTCTGATTTTTCTCTCCCAACACGATTTATATGAAAATATGAAAAAATTAATGTACACATATAACCTAAATTTTTTAAACAAACAAAAAAGAATTAAATTTTGGCAGAATATTTGATACCTTTTAGTGTTGCCAATTTTTTTGTAACTCTCACATTCAGTTGTGTATGGAGTCACAACTCACATACTTAGTCTTAATCATCACTCTGCTCATTGAAACTCTTCACTGAGTTTCCATCTTTCCATGTTCAACCACATCCCTCTCTGGGTCCCCATCTTTCTGAAAGGCATTCCATCTCCAGTCTTCTTGACCTATATCTGGCCACTAGATCCATGTGGCTCTGAAGGGGAAAATGAGGCAGGTGACCTTGTTCAGCTTTCTCTTGTTTAAATCCAATATTTATTTGCACGTCATAACATCACATCCTGATATCATGGTCCTCTTCAAGAATGGCAGACAAACAACAACAAACCTTCATCAAGCCATAGTCAACTCCATGAACATTTATTCCTTCACCGAGGCTCTATTTCCCTTACTCATCCCATATTCCATCACTGTGTCCCCATTCCTCTTATTGAAACCTATTCCTTTTACTGAGTCATCATACTCTTTCCTAAGCCCATATTCATTTGATGTATCAATAAACTGGTACATAAGGGAAGAAGGATTTACTTAGCACAGTATGTGAACATGGTAGACACTTAATAAATATTTATTGACTGGATGAATAACTGTCTCAAGATTATATGCCCAGGTAGGAGCTAGAGTCAAATCTGAATTGGCAAAGATCTTGGATAAGGCCCTAACTTTATACCTCAAGTATGTCTCTACCATGTGTGACTTTGAGTATGTCAGTTCTCTCTCTGGGCTTTACTTTAACTACCTGTAAAACAAGACAGTTGAACTAAATGATATCTGGTGAATCTTAGAACTGGAAGAAGATTGACTACAGCCTCTTCATTTTATAAAGCTCTTCTGTAAGGATAAGAACAGTACCTGGTCAGTATTTAGAAGAGTGGATATGTAATCCTAGAGAAGATAAAGCACAAAAGTATTGTTATCATATATTATCATACTGTTGTTGTTCAGTCATTGCAGTTGTGTCTGACTCTTCAAGACTTCATTTGAAACTTTCTTGGCAAAGATACTAGAGTGGTTTGCCATTTCCTTTTCCAGCTCATTTTTCAAATGAAGAAACTGAGGAAAACTAGGTTAAGTGACATGCCCAGGGTCACACAGCTATTAAGTGTCTGAGACTGGATTTGAACTCAGGAAGATGAATCTTTCTGGCTCCAGGTTCAGTGCTCTGTGCATTATGGCGCTACCTAGCTGTCCCATTTTATTTCTCTATTATCTCATATTTCAGAGGAGACAACTGAGGATTCCCAACCAAAAAGATTCTGAGAAATCATTTTATTCAATTCCTTTATTTTGTATATGGAAATAGAAAAACAAACCAAAAAAACTTGGATATAGTGGTAGGAAAAGATAGTTAGGGAGCAAGTGGAAGAACAAGAGATGAAGGTCTAGAGATTCTCTGATTGCTGACAGTTCTAAACAGCACCATCAGCACCTTTATTCTCCCTTCTGCTTCTGGTAAGGAGGAAGAGAAACCCAAAATAAACCCAGCTCAAAACCAACACAGAGGAGCATGTGATTGCTAAGACCAGAGCCTTCAAGATACACCCCCACATTCAGTTTATCAGTTTTTCAGCCTTTGCATTCCAGTCTTACCCACCCCATTCCATCTAGAACATGGCATGAGGGAGGCTCTCCCTCCTCATCTCCACCTTCTAGCTTCCCTGGCTTACAAGCCCCATCTAAGAAGCTATCTTCTATAGGTTTCCTGTAGATCCCCTTTCATGCTAATGCCTTCCTTCTATGGAGCATTTTCAAGTGATCATATCTATAGCTTGTGTGTGCATAGTTGTTGCATGTTGTTTCTCCCATTAGATTGTGATCTGTTTGAAAGCAGAGATTATCTTTTATTGTTTTTTGTATCACTAGGGCTTAGCATAGTCGCTGGCACATAGTAGGGGTGAATAAGCATTTATATAGTATCTACTATGTTCCAGGAACTATGGGGAGTGAGTTTTTATAAATATTATGCCATTTGATTCTCACAACAATGAGATAGGTTATTATACTCATTTTGCAGATAAGACAACTGAGACAAATTGAGGGTAAGTGATTTGTGAAAGGTTACATAACTAATAAATATCTGAGGTCTCATTTGAACTCAGGTCTTTCTGATTCCAGCACTCTGCAAATAAATATGAATGCTTACTGACTGACTGACAATATGATATGCAGGGGATAGTCCTTGACTCAGGGAAAAGGAACTTTCATTTGAATTTCCTAGAATAATTTCCATTTTACAGAGGAAAAGATTGAGGCCCAAACACCAGAACTACTTTGTGGCAGAGACAACAAAATACTTCTATTCCACATGCCTCAGTTTCTTCCTCTGTAAAATGAAAGAGTTGGACTAGATATTGTCCAGAGTCTTGGTGACTCTGAATAGAGCCTTAAATCAGAAGAGGAAAACCGTGATTTTGAGTCTTTAATATCATAATGGAGATTAAAGTTCCCTGATACCAGGAAACTGAAGAATCAATAACAGATACGAATTGAGCACTTAAAATTACAAATCACTTTCACATACATTATCTCACTGGATTCTCAGATGGTTCTTTATAGATGCAAATACTGATATCAGGTTCATAGGAATAGAGCCCTAGAGCTAGCTAGAAGAAACCTTAGGTAACATCTAGTCTGCAGATGAAGATCCCCTCTTTCTGCACAGAGTTTCATCAAAGTCTCACAGATAGTAAGAAAATAGTAGAAGCAAGATTCAAATTCAGATCCTCTTATTTTCAAGCCATCTGGCTTCCTGCCCCAGGGATATACCCTCTCCCAAAGGCGCTGTGGTAATTAGATGTCAGGCAGAGGATTAGAACTCAGTCCCTCCTAACTCTGAGCCAGTGGATTGCTTCATCCACTGAAGCATGCTGACTGGAAGGAGAAGGAATTAGAACAGGGGAGGGGACACTCTTTGGGGGAATAAAAGGAAGAAACAGGCTCACAGGGAGATGGGACTTATCCAAGGTCACACATGTTAGTGGCAGAGTTGAATCCAGGTCTTCTGATTCCTCCAACCCAGATTTCTTTCTGCTGGAGTATTCCACCTCCATAAAACATTGTTCTCAAAGTGACTTTGCATACTCTCTAGATCTATCTCCTCTTTTTGTTTTGTTTTGTTTTGTTTTGTTTAAAAAAAGGAAGCTAAGAGATGGGAAGGGATTTCTTCATTTTTCAACTATGTAGGATTTTGCTAGTCACTTTCCTTCTCTGAGTTTCAGGCTCCTCATCTGTAAAATGGAGATAATATTATCTGCCTTATTCTCTCTCTTCCTTTCTTTATTTCAGTCCAGGTCATTCTCAAAGAGCAAGGGCCTGACTGCTAAAACATTTTCTACCAATGACATTCCTGTGCTCAGGACTTTCTCCTCTGAGAACTTTATCCTGTGCTCTTTTCACTTTTCTCCAATGTGCTTCCCACTGTTCCCACCCCCACCTCCAGGATGTTGCTGCCAGCTGTTTAGTGTGAAGAAAGGATTTCCTCCCATTCCTGGAAATGGTCACAGTGGAAGTTTGTCAGTTTCCATGCAAGAGGAGGTGAAAGGTCTATAGGAATAAATCTCCATTCCAGGTTATTGGAGAGATTAGAGTGTTCCTAGAAAGAATGGAAGGAATACATCAAGGAAAGAAACAGGAAAGAAAAAGAATCTGAAGGGGCAAAGATTCTATTATCAGGGAAATAGAAGAATGTGACAATGTACCTTTGAAACTATCAATGCATGGTTGGATGTATGTATGTATGAAAAAGCATGCATTATACATCTATTATGCATCAGGCACAGGAGAAACAAATACAAAACCAAGAGAGCCTTGCTGTCCTGTAAGGGGTGTATATTCTAATGGGGGAGTCAACACTTATAGGGTAGTGGGGACCATGGAAAGGAATCAAGAGGAGGGGGGGGAGGAGGAAGAGGAGGAAGAAGTAGTAGTAGTGGTAGTAGTAGTAGTAGTTGTTGTTGCTGTAGCAGTCTCAGCAGCCAGCATATAGGTAAGACTTTAAAGTCTTCAAAATCCATTACATATATTTTCTCATTTTGATCTTCATAGCAACTGAGGAGGAAGATGCTAGTATTACCTTCATTTTATAAATAAGAAAATTATGATTCAAAAAAATCATATAATAATATTATATATATTAAACATAATAATATAATAATTATATTAAGGAAAAAGAGATTCCCAAAGAATTCAGAGAAAAAGCTTCAGAGATTCAGTGCTATAAAACTAGTAAGCATCTATGAGAGGATTTGAACACAGGTCTTCCCAGCTCTAGGTTCAGAAGTGATCTAACTATTGCATCACCTGACTACCTAGGAAGCAAATTGCTTTATTCCCAGGGATGATGAGGAGGACCTCTAGGCACCATCAGGAGATATCATTTATTAATGGTCAAAGGGAAAAGAGAGAATTACTTATAACTGAGAACTTTCTACTAAGAGGTTCCAGGATAGCCATGTCTATGTGGCATGAACAATAGATAGTCCTTACCCCCCAACCCCCTCAACTTACAGATCCAGGATGTGAGAGACTAATGACCACTTCCTACTCTTGAAGAGAAAACAAAGGATATCATCAGAAATCATTGTTAGAAATGATAAAGCCCAGGGCAAGAAATTGAAGACTCAAAGTTGCACATGATGTTTAAAATCCTACTGCTAACAGAAGATAGGAGCAGCTGAAGAGAAAGGAAGCTTTGAGAAATGAACAGCTGGTTAAAAAAAGATGTTGTCTAGAGATGGTATTTGGACTTCACAACCATGATTTATATGTATATGAATGATGGACTCTTAGCCAAGGATAGTATGCACTTATAGAGGACAAAGAAAAAAATCTGTTTTTCTGGGATTTTGTAAATTGTATTAAGATTCATTTAATTAAAAGAAAAAGTAGGCAGGGAAAGAACCTTCCACATACTTGTCAAGCCATGTTCTATTGTGGCACTTAGCATTTGTAAAGAGGAGTAACAGTAGTGATGACTGGTAATTTGAAAGAGAAAATAACTGAAAAAAAGAGTCAACAAAAATATCCATGATCTCCAATATCTATATACAAATACAAACAAGAAATAAACACAATAAACTGAAGATCTTAACATCAAAAACTCATTGAATGGAACATGACTATGATTGGATGATGTATCTGTTTTTAGAAGGTGTAGAATAGGTAAAATTTGGGATAATGTAGCATTGTACATTAAGATTGTATGGTCATGTAAAAAAATTAAGAACTTAAATGGTGGACACATGGTGATGAATGTTTATGGTTGAAAGTCAATGGAGTGAGAAACAGAAGCTATAATGTAGGGATAGCATAAATAGATAAGGTGTTGTGAAACAGAACATAAACCCAGAGACATGATATGTTGATCAACCACATACTAGAGTGTTCTCTCTCTCTCTGTCTCTGTCTCTGTCTCTCTCTCTCCTCTCTTATTTTTACAAGAGCAGAGTGACTGAAGTAAGTTTTTAACTTATTTTACTTATAATACCATTCTTCAAAAAGTAAGAGAAATAAAAAGGAAAATAAGCATTCTGGATCTGATTCTGATGAATGAGAGGAAACTTGTTAAAGTATAAGTGATGGGGATTTTGGAAGGAAGTGACCTTTTTGTCTTGGAATTCACAATGGACAAAGAAAGGAAAGAAGCATATAATCTAGCAGGCTAATTATATTAAGGAAAAAGAGATTCCCAAAGAATTCAGAGAAAGACATAAGATACTGTAGTGGAGTTTGTCTCAAGAGGGCTGGAAGGTACTTAAGAAATTTCATACAAGAACAACATCCCCTCTAAATCCCAATCTACAAGAAAACATGATTCTTATAAAGAAAAGGCTGTATAATGTCATCTAAAGAGATCCATGTGGATACAGGGAGAACTCATTGAATAACTTGGATTTCTTTCCTTTTTTGTAATTTTTTTATTTTAAACTTGAATACAAAATGAGAAAAGACAAAAACTTTGCGAGGTACACAGGAGAACATGAGAGGATTCAATATAAAATGATAAATTTCCATTTCAAGAAAACCTATATGATAAACACTACACTGTTTTCAAAGCTGCCCAGATTTCCTTTGCTTCCTTATTGGTTTTCTTTTGTTCTCTGCTGCATACTTTCTACTTTATTTTTCCTTCTCCCTCTCCCTCCCACTCTAAAGAAGGCTACAATTAGGCATGGATATATATGTATATATTATATATATATTACATATATATTTGAATATCTATAAACATTCATATGTATATCCATATACACTATACTTATTTCCTCCTATTATCTGTTTCTCTGAAGGTGGATAGCTTCTTCCTTCATAAGTCTAAATCTTTCTATGTTTTTCTAAATAAACCAGCTCATCATTTTCTATACCATAGCAGAAGTTCAATTCAACCACATACTGAGAGATTGTCTATGAATGTTTTTCCTCACATTTTCTGATCTGATATAACTGAATCTACTTTCTTTACATCTTTCCCCCCTGGTTACTTTGAAGTGCCTGACTTTTGTTCTCCCAAATGAACTTATTATGATTTTTTTCTAACTCAGTAAAATCTTTTTTTTAGTAATTTAAGTGAGATGGCAGTGAGTGAATAGACTAGTTAATTAAAATTGTCATTTTTAGGATTGCATTGGCTTTACCTACCCGTTAACAATAAATATTATTTAAATTTGAATTTATTTGTATAAAAAGTGTTTTATGTTTATGTTTACATAGTTTCTGTATCTGTTTTAGCAGGTATACACTCAGTTATTTTGCACTATCAATTTATATGGTCTAAAACAATATTGAATGATATTGCTAACAGAGTATAGTTTCTATTTTTCACTTTTGTAAATCTATTTTAACTTTAACATAGTCTGAGATCATGTTCACTATCTCTGCTTTTTTATATACTAAATTCTACTCTTACCTTTTATTTTTGTCTGTATATCTCTCATTTTTATAATGTTTCCTGAAAGTGACATATTGATGAATTTAAATTTTTAATCTTAAATTAAGCTAAACATTTCCATTTTATGGGTAAATTCATTTCATTCATATTACTTGTTGCAGATTTTCCTCATTCCTACTTTTCCTCACTATCCTTCTCACCCTATTTACCCTGTCTATCCCTCCTCACTTCTCTGCTTTACCTCCATCTACTTCCTTTTCCTTAACTTATCCACCTATCATTCTTCCAGCATTATCCTCTTGTCCTCTTATTTCTTTCTGAAATTAAAAGACTTTTATCCCTTTTATATATATATAGTTCTCTCTTTAACTCATTTATGATGAGAGTAGTATACTAAATAGATAAGGAGTTTGCGAAACAGATCATAAATCCAAAGACATGATATTTTGGTCAACCATCTACTGGAACTCTCTCTCTCTCTCCATCCCCCTTTTCTCTCTCTGTCTTTCTGTCTCTCTGTCTCTCTCATTTTTTATTTTTTTAAACAAAAATAGAGTAACTGAAGTAAGCTTTTAACTTACTTATACCATTCTTCAAAAAGTAAGGGAAATGAATGGAAGAATAAAGATTCTGGATTTGATTCTAATGAATTGGATTGTTCCTTGGTTCTTGAGAGAAGTTTGGGTTCATAAAAGTACTACACAATTTCTCAAAGGCAAGTCAACTTGCCTTCCTCCTTTTCAATTCTGATCTCAGCTCATTTACGATGTTGTTCAGAATTTTTGTGAACCCATTTGAGGTTTTGTTGGTAAGGATAATGATGTGATTTGCCATTTCCTTCTCCAATTCATTTTACAGATGAGCAACAAGATTAAGTGATTTACCCAGGGTAACACATCTAGTAAGTATCCGAAGTCAGATTTGAACTAAGGAAGATGAGTCTTCCTGACTCCAGACCTGGGACTCTATCCACTGCACCATCTAGCTGTAGTATATATATATATAACGTCTAACAGATTTATAGATTTTCCATTTAGTTTCATATTGTAATTAGGACAATAAGTTTTCTTCATCCATTTGGTTTTTCCTGAACTCATTTGAGCAATAATGGATTTCATTCAAGATGTTCTGAAGTGTCTCAAGGCTTGAGGAAATAAGAATGATGTTACCTTGCAAGTGTTAGCATGTGAAAGATTTTTCTTTCTAGGGAATCCTTCTACTTAACTCTGTGTTGAATATCCTCCCGTTCCACCCACCCTATTTTCTCACCTGTCACTGGACAGCTTGGACCAAAGATGATACTCTGGGGAACTTAAATCTTTTAGATAAATAGAGACAAACCTTTCAGATAAATAGAGTATTAATTAAATGCTTTGTGTTAGTCATTCTCATGTTCTTGTGAAATTTTAAACTCCATCTCTTACTGAAAAATAGTAATCATTATCATAAAATTTTGGATACCTCAGTTTAAATTAACAAATGTTTTTAGTTGTCAAAAGAAGAATAAATGTAGAATCAAACACAGTGGAATGAATGGATTTTTAAAAATAATTGTTTTCACAGAATCATGAAAGGTGTCTCAGTAATTATTGTAGTCCGATCCCTTGTGTGAACAGAAATTTTCTCTACCACATACTCAGCAAGCGGTTGTTCATTTTTTTTTTACTCCAGGGACAGGGAAATCTACCATTTCCTAAAACAATCCATTCCACTTTAGGACAGTTCTAATTGTTAAGAAATGTCAATCACTATGCTGAGCTTCCAAGTAAGTCAAACAATCTTTGCTCCCAGGAATTTACAACAACAAATAAAGGGGCATTGAAGGGTTTTCAGAAATCTTATTCCAGGCAAGATAAAGTGGAAGCTTCTCTAGCACCAAAGTCAAAAGTTCTGGTAGGAGGGGGATAAGGATGATGACTGGAGTGCAGGCAACATGGTGGGGAGATGTTTGGAAATTTTAGCTCCAGAACTTCCTGCCTTGCCGATTCCTATAATGATTGGTAAAATCTACTATAGCTCTTTAGCTGCTCCATTCATATCTCATTTTACTCCCCTTCCCCCCATTTTCTCACCAGTCTCACTCACCCCTTCTATAGCTCTGAGACCTTTATAAAAGCCACCTTGCCACTGCTACTGAAAAGGATATATCAATCTACTTTCACTCTGGTTCCACTCACAGTCCCTCTTGTTTTCTGAACCAAAATTATCATTAAGAATGTGAGCTTCTCAAGGACAAATACTGTCTTTGCCTTTGGTTTCTGTAGTTTTAGTTTAACAAGTACATAGTGCTTGTTAATGAATAAATTCATTCTTTAGCCATGTCTCACTTGATATTGATGATCAGAGCATCACTAAATAAAGTTGTATCTGTAGTTTTTTTGAAGAATCTTATATAATTTTGACTTAGGCAAAATAGCTTTTTGGAGGAAACCATTGAGTCTGCAATTTGCTGTAGAGGATGCTTTTTTTTAATAGACAATGATCAGTGGATGTGATTCTATGTATCTAATTACTTTCCTTCTAAGGTTATTTTACATATGTCCATATATTTACATGCTCTCAGTCCCCATTAAAATGTAAGTTCCTTAAGGGGTGAAACTATTTGACCTTTGTCAAATTAGTGTTCCCAATGCTTAGCCTGGTGCTTGGCAAATATTAAGTGCTTAATAAATGCTTATTGATTGATTAAATAATTGATTGTAAAGATGTGATCTGTTGTAAAATGTCATTTCTATCATTCCTTTCTCAAGTCTTCATCAAGAATATATTTCATACCTAGAGTACTAATAAAAATCAAATATGCCTTAGCTCTGAGTCAATTTTTTTTGTAACAATAAAGAATGAGTTCTGTTTCACCCCCAGCATTTGGTATCCTCATTTATTTCATATATTCTGAGAATCAATCACTTTCAAGATCTACTCATCTCAGCCTCCCTAGTAACAGAGTCTATAGATATATTCCTCTATATGTGGTTAAAGTAATCTTTTCACTCTTCCATAATTAATTTTCTATTTCATTCTCTACAATAGCTATTAAAAAACCCTTTCTTAAGTCTTCCATAGCCTCTCCCTCCTGACATCTTCTCAACTAAGGTTCTTGCCTTCCATTTTATGAAGAAAATATAATTCAACAAAAGTCATCTCTTTTCTCACCTTCTATTCACTCCAACTCTTCGATAAAATTTTAAAATACTTCCTCCTTTATTACCATCTCTGATGAAAATGTAGCCCCCTTCACCTCACCCAAAACAATTTTTATATACATTTCTAGCCCAGAAACTTTCTTCTGTCTTTTCCAGCAGATTTCCCCCATTTTCCTTCTCTCTGTGTCTGTCTCTGTCTCTCTGTTTTTCTCCCTTCCTCCTCCTCTTCTCCTCTTTCAATTAAAAAATACATTTTATTCATCCCCCCATTATATTTAAAATAATTTTTTTAACATTTGGGGTTTTTTCTTTGTAGTTTTGAGTTCCAAATTCTCTCTCTCCTTCTCCCCCTTCCTGAGATTGTAAGCAGGTAGATATAGTTTATATCTCTAGTATATATATATATATATATATATATATATATATATTTATGTATACATATTTCCAAACTTATCATTGTTGTGCAAGAAAAATCATATCTACACGAAAGACATATCAGATAAAGGAAACACAATGTAAGCAAACATCAATCAAGAGTATGAGAATGTTATGTTGTGGTCCACATTCCACATCTCTCTCTCTCTGGGTGTATATGGCCTTCTTCAGTGAACAATTGGAACTGGTTTGAAACATTTCATTGTTGAAGAGAGCCAGGTCCATCAGAATTGATCGTCATATAGTATTGTTGTTGCCATATATAATGATCTCCTGGTTCTGCTCATTTCACTCAGCATCAGTTCATGTAAGTCTCTCAGACCTTTCTGAAATCGTCCTGCTGGTCATTTCTTACAGAACAATAACATTCCATAATAATCATATACCAAAATTTACTCAGCCATTCTCCAACTGAAGGGCATCTACTCAGTTTGCAGTTTCCAGCCACTACAAAAAGGGCTGCCACAAACATTCTTGCACATGTGGGTCCCTTTCCCTCCTCTAAGATCTCTTTGGGATATAGGCCCAATAGAAACACTGCTGGGTCAAAGGATATGCACAGTTTGATAACTTTTTGAGCATAGCTCCAAATTGCTCTCCAGAATGGCTGTAACTGTTCACAGCTCCAGCAACAATGCATCAGTGTCCCAGCCTTCCCACATTCCCTCCAACATTCATCATTAACTTTTCCTGTCATTTTAGCCAATCTGACAGGGGTGTAGTGGTACCTCAGGGTTGTCTTGATTTGCATTTCTCTGATCAACAGTGATTTGGAGCACCTTTTCATATGACTACAAATAGTTTTAATTTCATCCTCTGAAAATTGTCTGTTCATATCCTTTGACCATTATCGATTGGAGAATGGCTTGAATTTTTATAAATATGAGACAATTCTCTACATATTTTAGAGATGAGACCTTTATCAGAACCCTTAAATGTAAAGATGATTTCCCAATTTATTGCTTCCCTCCTAATCTTGATTGCATTGGTTTTGTTTGTATAAAAACTTTTTAACTTAATATAATCAAAGTTATCTATCTGGTTTTCAATTAAGAGTTCCAGTTCTTCTTTGGACATAAATTTATTCCATCTCCATAGGTCTGAGAGGTAAATTATATTACATTCCTCTAATTTACTTATAGTATCACTCTTTATATCCAGATCATGAACCCATTTAGATCTTATCTTGGTATGTGGTGTTAGATGTGGGTCAAGCCCTAATTTCTTCCACGCTAGTTTCCAATTTTCCCAGCAGTTTTTGTCAAATACTGAGTACTTATCCCAGAAGTTGGAGTCTTTGGGTTTATCAAAGACTAAATTGCTATAGTTACTGCCTAGTTTGTCTTGTGATTCTATCCTATGCCACTGATTGACTACTCTATTTCTTAGCCAGTACCAAATGGTTTTGATGACCGCTGCTTTGTAATATAGTTTTAGATCTAGTACAGAGCAAGTCCACCATCATTAGCCTTTATTTTTCATTAATTCTCTTGAAACTCTTGACCTTTTGTTCTTCCAAATGAATTTTGCTGCTATTTTTTCTAGATCTGTAAGATAATTTCTTGGAAGTTTGATTGGTATGGCACTAAATAAGTAAATTAGTTTGGGTAGTATTGTCATTTTTATTATATTCGCTTGGCCTACCCATGAGCATTTTAAGTTTTTCCATTTGACTAGGTCTGATTTTATTTGTGTGGAAAGTGTTTTGTAGTTTAGTTCATATAGTTCCTGACTTTCCCTTGGCAGATAAATTCCCAAATATTTTATACTATCAACAGTTATTTTGAATGGAATTTCTTTTTGTATCTCTTGCTGCTGAACTTTATTGGTAATATATAAAAATGCTAATGATTTATGTGGATTTTTTTTGTATCCTGCAACTTTGCTCAAGTTGTGAATTGTTTCTAGTAGTTTTTTAGTTGAGTCTCTAGGGTTCTCTAAGTATATAATCATGTCATCTGCAGAGTGATAATTTGGTTTCCTCATTACCTACTCTAATTCCTTTAATCTCTTTTTCTTCTCTTACTGCCAAAGCTAACATTTCTAAGACAATATTAAATAATAATGGTGACAGTGGGCAGCCTTGTTTCACTCCTGATCTTATTGGGAATGGTTCTAGTTTGTCTCCATTACATATGATGCTTGCTGATGGTTTTAAATAGATGCTACTGATCATTTTAAGGAAAAGCCCATTTATTCCTGTACTCTCCAGTGTTTTTAATAGGAATGGGTGTTGGATTTTATCAAAGGCTTTTTCTGCATCTATTGAGATACTCATATGGTTTTTGTTAATTTGGTTATTAATATAATTGATTATGCTGATAGTTTACCTAATATTGAACCAGCCCTGCATTCCTGGTATAAATCCTATTTGGTCATGGTGTATTATCCTGGGGATAACTTTCTGTAATCTCATTGCTAAAATCTTATTTAAAATTTTTGCATCAATATTCATTAGGGAAATGGGTCTATAGTTTTCTTTCTCAGTTTTCTTCTTACCTGGTTTAGCTATCAGCACCATATCTGTGTCATAGAAGGAATTTGGTAGTACACTTTCTTTCCCTATTTTTTCAAATAGTTTATATAGTATTGGGATTAATTGTTCTTTGAATGTTTGGTAAAATTCATATGTAAATCCATCTGGCCCTGGAGATTTTTTCTTAGGGAGTTGATTAATAGCTTGTTCTATTTCTTTTTCCAAAATGGGGCTATTTAAATAATTTATTTCCTCTTCTATTAACCTAGGCAATCTATATTTTTGTAGATATTCCTCCATTTCATTTAGATGATCAAATTTATTGGCATAAAATTGAGCAAAGAAACTCCTAATTATTACTCTAATTTCCTCTTCATTGGAGGAAAGTTCTCCCTTATCATTTTTGAGACTAACAATTTGATTTTCCTCTTTCCTTTTTCTAATCAAATTAACTAAAGGCTTATCTATTTTGTTGGGTTTTTTTCATAAAACCAACTGTTAGTTTTATTTATTAATTCGATAGTTTTCTTATTTTCAATTTTATTGATCTCCCCTTTAATTTTCAGAATTTCCAATTTGGTATTTAATTGAGGGTTTTTAATTTGGTCTTTTTCTAGTTTTTTTTAATTGTAAGCCCAGTTCATTGATCTTCTCTTTCTCTGTTTTATGCAAGTAAGCATCTAGAGTTATAAAATTACCCCTTATAACTGCTTTAGCCGTGTCCCACAAATTTTGGTATGTTGTCTCATTGTTGTCATTCTCCTGGATGAAATTTTCGATTGTGTCTATAATTTGCTCTTTCACCCATTCATTATTCAGGATTAGATTATTTAATTTCCAATTAACTTGTAGTCTGTTTTCTCCTGGCCTTATATTACATGTGAATTTTATTGCATTATGATCTGAGAAGGATGCATTTACTATTTCTGCTTTTCTGCATTTGATTTTGAGGTTTTTATGCCCTAACACATGATCAATTTTCGTATAAGTTCCATGAACCCCAGAGAAAAAAGTATACTCCCTTCTATCACCATTCAATTTCCTCCAGAGATCTGTCATACCTAACTTTTCTAGCCTTTTGTTTACCTCCCTAACTTCTTTCTTATTTATTTTGTGATTTGATGTGTCTAATTCTGAGAGAGCAAGGTTGAGATCCCCCGCTAGTATAGTATTACTGTCTATTTCTCCTTGCATCTCTGTTAGTTTCTCCTCTAGGAATTTGGATGCTATACCACTTGGTGCCTATATGTTTAGTATTGATACTGCTTCATTGTCTATGGTACCCTTTAGTAAAATATAGTTTCCTTCCTTATCTCTTTTAATTGGATCTATTTTTGCTTTTACTTGATCCGAGATAAGAATTGCTACCCCTGCCTTTCTTTGTTCACCTGAAACATAGAAGATTCTGTTCCAGCCCTTTACCTTCACTCTGTATGTATCTCTATGTTTTAGATGTGTTTCTTGTAAACAACATATTGTAGGATTCTGGCTTTTAATCCAGTCTGCTACCCGCTTCTGTTTTAGGGGAGAGTTTATCCCATTCACATTGATAGTTAAAATAATTAAATCTGTATTTCCTGCCATCTTATTTACCCAAAGTTATTTTTTTTCTCTTCCCTTTCCCCTTTCCCCTCTCTCCCTTCTCCCTTCCCCAGTACTTTATTTTTGATGACCACCTCCCACCAACAATCCTCCCCCCTTTAGAACCCTTCCCTCCCCTTTATACCTTTCCTCTAATCCTTCTATTAGTCCATCCCTTTCCTTTCCTTCTTTCCCTCCCACCTTCCCACAAGGAGGGTCAGGCCTTTCTTTGAAGCCAAATGTGTCTGGTATACTCTCTTAGAGTCCAATCTAATGAGAGTAAGGTTTACACAATACTCATTGCCCTCCCTTCTTTCCCTCATTTATATTAGATCTTCTATGTCTCTTTATGAGATTTTGCCTTATTTTACCTCCTTTATTTTTACTTTATTTTGCCTCCTTCCCCCCTCCTTTTTTTCAGTATGGTATCCCTTCCACATCTAATTTCTTTTCCATTATTATCAAAGAAAAATCGAATTATACCCCCATTCTTTAAGGATACCTATGGTAGAAATATAGTTCTCAAGAGTTCTTTCCTTTTTACCTTTTTATGCTTCTCTTGAGTTCTGTATTTGGAGGTCAAATTTTTTGTTCAGATCTGGTCTTTTCATTAGAAATAGGTGAAATTCTCCTGTATCATTGAATGACCATCTTCTTCCCTGGAAGATGATGCTCATTCTAGCTAAATAACTTATTCTTGGCTGTAATCCAAGTTCTTTTGCCTTTTGGAATATCTGATTCCAGGCCCTTCAATCCTTTAATGTGGAAGCTGATAGATCTTGTATAATTCTAATTACAGTTCCTTGGTATTTGAACTGTTTCTTTCTAGCTGCTTGCAATATCCTTTCCTTGGTGCTATAGTCCTGAAATTTGGCCATGATATTCCTTGGGGTTTTAATTTTGGGGTCTCTTTCAGGAGGTGATCGGTGAATTCTTTCAATGCCAATTTTGCCTTCTGATTCTAAAACACCAGGGCAATTCTCTTTCATGATTTCCTGGAAGATAGCATCAAGGCTCTTTTTTTTCATCATGGCTTTCAGAGAGTCCGATAATCCTTAGATTGTCTCTCCTGGATCTGTTTTCCAAGTCAGTTATTTTTCCTAGGAGATATTTCATATTTTCTTCTATTTTTTTCATTTTTTTTTGTTTTTGTTTTACTGATTCTTGAAGTCCTATTGAGTCATTTACTTCTATTTGTTCAATTTTAATTTTTAAATATTATTTCCTTCAGTTATCTTTTTTAGCTCCTTTTGTAGCTAGCCAATTGAATTTCTTGGTTCAATGCATTCTTTTTCCATTTTGCCAATTTTATTTTTCAGTGAATTGTCTTTTTCCAATTCACCAATTTTGTTTTTCAGTGAATTGTTGTCTTTTTCCAATTCACCATTTTTATTTTCCAGTGAAATGGTGATTTTTTCCAATTCACCAATTTTGTTTTTCAGTGAATTGTTTTCTTTTTCCAATTCACCAGTCATGTTTTCCAGTTTTTGACATCTCTGTTGCACAGATCTCAATTTATTTCCCCATTCTTCTTCTAGCTCTCTTTTGAGATTCTTTTTTTTTTAAGCTTTTTATTTGTATAACATATGTATGGGTAGTTCCCCAACCTTGATCTTTACAAAGCTTTCCAATACAAATTTTACCCCCAGTCCCCTCCCCTCCCCTAGATGGCAGGAAGTCCACTACATGCTAATAATGTTGAAATGCTTGAGAAGTTATGCAAGAAAAATCCTATCTACAAGAAAAAAAAAGAATCAGAGAAAGGCAACACAATGCAAGCAAATGTCAATAGAGATCATGAAAATGTTACGTTGTGGTCCATATTTCATGTCCCTCTTTCTGGGTGTATATGGTTTTCTTCAGTGAACAACTGGAACTGGTTTGAGACAATTCTTTATTGCAGAGAGCCATGTCCATCAGAATTGATCATCATGTAATACTGTTGTTGCTGTGCATGATGATCTCCTGGTTCTGCTCGTTTCACTCAGCATCAGTTCATGCAAGTCTCTCCAGGCCTCTCTGAAATCGTCCTGCTGGTCATTTCTTACAGAACAATAATATTCCATAACATTCATATACCATAATTTATTCAGCCACTCTCCAATTGATGGGCATCCCTTCAGTTTCCAGTTTCTAGCCACTACAAAAAGGGCTGCCACAAACATTCTTGCACATGTGGGTCCCTTTCCCTCCTCTAAGATCTCTTTGGGATATAGGCCCAGTAGAAACACTGCTGGGTCAAAGGGTATGCACAGTTTGACAACTTTTTGAGCATAGCT
>JAJPUD010000421.1:652440-662461 GCA_023553655.1 Myrmecobius fasciatus | reverse complement strand
ATATATATATATATATATATATATATATAACATAAAATGGTGTGCCACAGTTCCCATGTCTCAGTTTCCCTCAGTTGCTCTGTTTCAGTTTCCCTTGATTGTTCTGCCCCAAAATAGCAACCTCCTTCCTTATGACCATCAGAAATAATTGGACTCACATTCAAAGGAGTCATAAAATCTCCAGATGGTCCACCTCAATGTACCCCTTATCTTTTTGGCTTCAGACTTCCTGTCTCCCAGTTTGTTCTAAAACTTCCTTTACTCCTTACCTATCAGAATTGAATTGATAATTCTGTCAGGTACTCACCCCCCCCCCCCCCCCCAGTGCTCAAACCCCTCCTTCTGTTCCTTCTGCTTCATGAGCCCTTTGTTCCCAAAAATTCTATAAGAATGCTAACACCAAACTTACTATTTGCTGGACCTGCTTGAGATCCAGTCAGCTGGTAGGTCTGTCAGTCTAAGCACACAGTAAGACTGTGTGCTTTTAGACAAGAGTCCCAGCAGTCCCGATCCATAGCTATGGATGCTGAACTCTCAATTAACATCAATAAAATATTATCTAATATCCAATATGTGATACTGCCTCAGTTTCTCCCTGAGCATTACAAAAGTATATATATAGTATACCTGTACAATCATGTAAAACATTTACATATTAGTCATTTTGTACAAGAAGACCCAAATAAAAGAAAATTAACAAATGAAACAAAGTGAAAAATAGCATGTTTCAATCTATATTCAAACATTATCAGTACTTTCTCTGGAAGTGGATACTATTCTTCAATCATTAGTCCTTTGGAATTTTCTTGGATCATTATATTGTTGAGAATAGTTAAGTCATTCATAGTTCTTCATTGAACAACATTACTGTTGTGTATGACATTCTTGTTCTCTATGACATAACATTGTTATGTTCACTTCTCTTTGCATCAGTTCATATATTTCCAAGTTTTTCTGAAATCAGCTTGTTTCTCATTTCTTATAACATGATAATATTCCATTACAATCATATACCACAACTTGTTTAGCCATTTTCCAATTGAGGGGTATCCCTTCAATTTCCAGTTCTTAACTACCACACAAAGAGCTGTTATAAATATTTTTGTACAAATAGAACCTTTTCTCTTTAAAAAAAAATCTCCTTGGAATACAGACCTTTTAGAGGTATTGCTGGATCAAAGAATGTGCACAGTTTGATTGCCCTTTGGGCATAGTTGTTCTTCAGAATGGTTAAATCAATTTACAACTCCACCAACAGTGCAGTAGTATCCTCGTTTTCTCACATCCCTTTCAACAGCTATCATTTTCCATTTTTGTTGTATTAGACAATCTGAGAAGTATGAGATGTTTTAATTTGCATTTCTCTAATCAATAATGCTTCAGAGAATTTTTTAAATGGGATTTCTTTGTCTAAAAGGCACCAGTTCATATCCTTTGATCATTTGTCATTTAGAGAATAACTTGTATTTTTATCAATTTAATTCTATATAATTGAGAAATAAGGCCTTTATCAGAGATACTTGTAAAATTTCCCCCCAGTTTTCTGCTTTCCTTATAATTTTTCATTGGTTTTGTTTGTGCAAAGCCCTTTTAAAATTATGTAATCAAAATTATCTATTTTACATTAATTCCCTCTATCTCTTGTTTGATCATAAATTTTTCCCTTATCCATAGATCTGACAATTATTCCATACTTTTGTAATTATGATTCCTTATGTAAATCATGTACTCATTTTGACCTTATCTTGGCATATGGTGTGAAATCTATATATAGTCTATATCAAGTTTTTGTCATACTGTTTTCCAGTTTTCCCACCAATTTTTGTGAAATAATGAGTTTTTGTTCCAAAAGTTTGGACCTTTGGGTTTATCATATGCCAGATTGTTATGGTCATTTATTATAATCTAATTCTACTGATCCAGCACTCTATTTTTATTATTTTGATAATTATCACTTTATAATACAATTTGAAATCTGTTACGGCTAGAACACCTTCCTTTACAATTTTTCATTGATGCTCTTGATATCCTTAAACTTTTATTTTTCCAGATGAATTTTGCTATTATTTTTCTAGCTTTATAAAATATTTTTGATAGTTCGATTGGTATAGCACTAAATAGATACATTTAAATACAATTGTCATTTTCATTATATTGACTTAACGTACTCATGAGCAATGAATGTTTTTCCAATTGTTTAGATGTGACTTTATTTGCTGAAAAGTGTTTTATAGTTGGGTTCATATAGTTCCTGAGCTTATTTTTACAGCTAGACTCCCAAATATTTCATTTTGTCAATAGCTATTTAAATGGAATTTCTCTATCTCTTGTTTCTGGACTCTGTTAGTAAAATGTCCCCTCAACATTAAAAAAAAAAAAAAAAGCTCTCACTATATACAACCATCCTCACTAGCTGTTGTTTTATATATAGCTTCCCCTTCTGAGTCAATCTTGTGGAAAATTCTGTCTATACTCAAAATTCCATTTGTGCTTTTCTCATTCATTTCTAGACCTTCTGTAATCTGGTTTCCATCCTTATCACACAATTTCAGCTGCTCTGTCCAAAGTTAACAATGACCTAAGTTGCCAGATCTAATAGCCTCTTCTCAGACCTCATTCTTCTTGACCTCTCTGAAGTACTGGACATAGATGATCTGCTTTTCCTCTCTGATACTTTCTTCTCTGAATATTCAAGGCATTGCTTTCTCCTGCCTCTCCTCCTGTCTGACAGACCACTTTCTAGACTTCTAGGTACTTTTCTTCCTATACTCTCATTTTGTGACCTGATCAGTCATCATGAACTTAAATGTCATCTTTATGCAAATGACTCCCAGAGACATGTGTATATATTTGGAAATATCTGTATCTATCTATGCAGCCCTAGTCTTTCTCCTAAGCTATATGTTCACATTACTAACTGCTCATTTGATATTTCATTCTTGATGTCCTATAGGCATCATAAGCCCATCTTTCTTCAGAATTTCCCTATTATTGTCAAAGTTACCATCATTCTTTTAGTTTTCCAGTTTCCTAATCTCTTTTTTTATACTGGACAACTTAACTCTCTTTCACCCATCTTACATCTTACATTACCAAATTTAGTTATTTATAGCTCCACAATATCTCTCGCATATATCCTCTTCTCCCTAGTCACATCATTACGACTACTACCTTAGTGCAGCCTCCCCATCACTTCTCACCTAAATTATTGTAATAGGCTTCTTTTTGTTTTCTTGCTGCAAGTCTTTTCCCATTTCAATCCATCCTCCATATAGCCACCAGAGTCATTTTCCTAAAGCACAGATTAGAGCATCTTATCCCATTTCTTATCCCAATAAATCAAAGTGACTCCCTATTACTTCTAGGTTCAAAAATAAATGCCAATGTTTGACATTAACAGACTGACGTCTTCTTTTCCATAATTCTTATGTATGACCCCCTTCTACATGCAATCCAGTGTAGTCAAACTGATTTGCATGGTGTTAGTCACATGATTTTCCCATCACCATTCCTTTGCATTAGGTGGCTCCTATGTTTAGAATGCCCTCCTTCCTTCCTCACCTCCACTTCTCATAATCATTCCTTCAAGATTCAACTAAAGTGCCACCATCTGTATGGTCTTTTCTGATCCCTCTAGTATTTCATATTCAGTTTGTATATAGTCTTATTTCTCCTATTCTAATATAAATTCCTTAAGGGAAGGAACTATTTTTTGCATTCACAGGGCTTAGCACAAAGTAGATATTTAGTGAGTTGATGTTTCTTTTTTTCTTTTCTTTTCTTTTTTTTCTTTTTCTTTTTTTTTTTTTTGCTTTTTGCTGAGGCAATTGAGGTTAAGCGACTTGCCCAGGGTCACACAGCTAGGGAATGTTAAGTGTCTGAGATCAGATTTGAACTTAGGTCCTCCCGACTTCAGGGCTGGTGCTATATCCACTGCACCACCTAGCTGCCCCTGATTTTTCATTTTTCAACATCAATAACATATTTAAAGATATACTGGAATTATCTCAATTGTATTGGTATTTCCTTCTAATTTTTTTTTCTTTCAGGTTGATATGGAATTTCATCTTTTCCTTAAAAAGAACAGGGTCACAGAATGTACAAAGAAAACTAATTTTTGTAAATGGTGTACTAAAGTCAAGTTATGTTGACAGGAAGGGGAAAATTAAAGAAGGGATAAGAGTCTTGCTTGGGGCGATAGGTTGATAATACCAGGTAATAAAAATAAGATAGAACAATCCAATTCTTTCAAAAACATATTTTTATTTATTTCATTAACTATTTTCCAATTATATCAAAAAATTTAGCATTCATTTAAAAAATTTTAAGTTTCAAATTATCTAATGCTTTTTTTGGCCACTATTTTCTCTTCCAAGATAAATGATTTTCAGGCCAGTAAAAATGAACTAAAATGAGAATTTGACTTATAAGATCAGTGAGCAAATGGGAACTAAGCAACTAATAGTCCTCAGTGATTTTTAAGTCACTGGGCCTGGATTTTTCCATTCAACAACCATTTATTAAGCACTTACTATGTGCAAGGCTCTATCCTAGGTGACAGAAACAAGAATAATAATAAAAAAAAAAGCAGCTCCTTTCAAGGAACTGATATTTTGCTGGGGAACAGGGTGTAGAATAGAATCAGATAAGTGAATATAAAATACTTTTTGTATAAAAAGAAAACATTAATAGAGCAGTAGTTCTTAGCCTTTTTTGTCTCAAGATCCCTTTAGACTCTTAAAAATTAAGAATCTTTCAAAGAGTTTTCATTAGTTATATGTATTGATAATAACCACAAATGAAATTAAAACATCTTAGCATTATTAAGAAAAATAGCTTTGATCTTGAAGACTAAGACAAATTTTCTTGGACTATATTTGAGAGTGATTGAATTGGGAGCAAAATTAACAACTTTCTACAAGATGTGGTACCTGAACTGAGCCTTGAAAGAACCTAAGATTTTAAGACATGAATAGGAAGCTCATTTCAGGTATGGGGAACAATCTGTACAGAGACAAGAAAGTAGGAGAAGAATTCAGAGTTCAGGAAACAGCAAATAGAAACACTTGGCCAGAAAATAGAATTTAAAAAAATTTTTCAATAGTTTTTTATTTTCCAAGTACATGTAGTTTTCAACATTTGTTTTTGTAAGACTGTGTTCCAAATTTTTCTCTTGACTTCCCTGACCTTCCCCCTCCCCAAGATAGAAATTATCTGATATAAGTTAAATATGTGCAATTCTTTTAAACATATTTCTGTATTTGTCATGTTGTGCAAGAAAAAAAAAACAGACCAAAAGGGGAAAAGTCATGAGAAAGAAAAAAAAACCTAACAAACAAAAAGTGAAAATATTATGCTTCAATCTATATTCAGTCTCCATATTTCTCTTTCTGAATGCAGATGGCATTTCCATACCTAGTCTATTGGAATTTCCTTAAATCACCACATTGTTGAGAACAGCCAAGTCCATCACAGTTGATCATCACATAATCTTGTTTTTACTGTGCATCATGTTCTCTTGATTCTGTTCACTTAACTCAGTATTAAGAACACAGAATCTTTGATGGAGATTAACGTGACCTAAATTTGGAAATATAGGTTTGAAGTCAGATTGCAAAGAGCTTTAAATGCCATGCTAGATGATTTTCACTTAAGGTAAAGGTGATGGGAAGACATTGATTCTTAAGTAGGAAAATGATGTGCTCAAGTCTGGGCTTTTAGAATAATTGTTCTTGGCGACCAATGAAGAGGCTGTTCTAATGATCCAGATGAACAGACATGATGACCCAAACTAAAAGAGTAGTCATATGAATGGAAAGGATGGGACAGAGCTAAGAGATGTGGAAGCAGATTGTATATGGTATATATAAGTTATGAAGATTGTAGTTTTGAGAATGAACCTGAAGTTTCAAATCCGGGTGTCTAGATGGATAATGGTACTGTCAACAGATAGAAGTTTTAGGAAAGAGTGGAGTTAGAGACAGAAGAGAGATTAGAGGCTAATATTTAGATCTAGACAGGACTTACCTGTAGAGAAATAAAAATAAAACCCATGGAAGGTGACAAGATCACCAAGGATAAGTTTGTTTTATTGAATGTTTAGATTTAAGATAGTGATGGAGAAAATGTTGATAATGCAGATTAAACTTAAAAGTATGTCAAGGTAAATTTAAAGATCATGTTTTCAGAAAACCATTTGTTAAACATTTACCAGCACACTCCTGCTTATAGTTCATTCTTAACTAGTTGTCTCCTCTACAGTATTTCTCTAGGACAAATGTTAAGCAAGTTATTAGTTTTATACCTTTAACACAATATTCTTAATCTCATTTTACTTCAGGCCAATGCTAAGAATAGGAGAATTTTCTCTCACATAAAGCTGAAACCATTATTTAAATGTCCAACCATTCTTCTAGTTGTTGCCTTCTGGGACCAATTCAATTCAACACATTTTATCCTTCCTCTGTGTGAAAGTCTACCAATTATTTCAAGACAACTATCAGATCCTCAAGTTTTCTCTTCTCCAGGGTGAGCATCCTCAGTCTTTTCCACTGATATTTGTGTGAAGAGATGTCCAGACATCTCCTGTTCCTAATTATATTCTCCTGAAGATGTTATAGCTTGTCAATTTCTTTTCTTAAACATGGTTCCCAGAATTTAACTCAAAATTCCAGATACAGTCTGAGAAGAAGAGAATATAACATAACTGTTACTTCCTGGTTCTGGACATCATGCTTCTCTTTACAACCTAAAGTAACCCAATATTTTGGGGTTGTCACATCATACTTGTATTTCATAAAAATCACCAGACCTTTTCCCACAGAAACCGTGTTCAAGTATATCTCCATTATTCTATACTTGAGAAGTTGATTTTTTTAACACAACTCCAGAACTTGAGAATGAACCTGTTATATTTGTAATTTAAGGAAAACTGAAAGATGAGCATGAACAATTCATTAGTCAGAGTAGTAGTAACCAACAAATTAGATCAATGACCTCTCTCAGTGACCAAAGACTCTAAGTTAGCCTTAATATAGTTTTAGGGAATGCAGAGTTGAGTACATGGGAAAGACAATAAAATTGGTTATAGGTTAGTTGGCTTTGTGGGGTGGGGACAACATGATTGATTATTCTAAAGAAAATGGGCTAGCACATCCATGTGGACTAGTGATCACCTCTCTCTGACTGTTAAAGAATGTGATTTTATAAAACCCACTAGCATCTGGCAAATCTTATTTGTAGAGTTAAGTTAGCAGACTCCCTAGAATCTAGGAGGATTTTTTTAGGGAGATAAGACTCCCAAGAACAGGCAAAAATGGACAATATTGATTTGGGAGATGATAAGTTAACTTACAATTTTGACTCAGAGGAAAAGCCAATTCAATTATAAAATTGATATGGCATAAAATCAGTGAAATTCATACAAGGAGCCTAAGGAGTTATTTATTTTCATTTTTGATGTTGTTTAGTTGTTTAATTTATGCCTGATTCTTTGTGGCCCTTTTAAGTGTTTTCTTGGTAAAAATATGGCATGGTTTGCTATTTACTTCTTCATCTCATTTTACAGAAAAGGAAACTGAGGAAAGCAGGGTTAAGTGATTTGCCCAGGGTCACACAGCTAGTAAGTATCTGAGGATGTATTTGTGTTTTCCTGAGTGCAAGCCAGTGCTTATCCACTGTACCACCTAGCTCATTTTGCAGATAATGAAAGAAAGAATCTTGGGAGTTAAGTGACTTGCCCACTGTCACAAAGACTAAAAAGGTTTAAAACTGGAATTTAAATCCATTTCTTCCATCTTCAAATCCTATGCTCTTTTTAGTATAATCCATAGCTCAAAACCCATTGGCATTTACACTTGTAGGTACTTAATTAATGCTTATTGAATTGAATTGATAAATATTATCTCATTTGATTCTTACAACAATCTTGGGAGCTAAATGTTATTATAACCCCCATTTTATAGTTAAGAAAACTGATGCAGACAGAGTTTAAAAGATGCAGGGTGTCACTTAGATAGAAAGTACCTGTGGCTACATTTGAGCTCAAGTCTTTCTGACTTAGACCCAGTCCTCTGTTCCTCTATATCATCTAAATGTCTTGAAGAATGGGTGGAACTTCAAGAGAAAGAGAGGAATTGGAAAGAAGGAACAATCTCTGGAGAGGAATGAAAGAGCAGAATGAATTTAGAAATGAATCCAATGTGACAAAATCACAGGGTTTGGGTTTGAGGAATGTAATATAAAATAAGATCAGAAAGGCAGTTGGGGTGGGGGAATGTTGTATTATACATGACTTTGAATTGTAGGATAAGAAATTGATCTTTTATCCTGAAGATAATAGGAATCATCGAAGGTTTGCAATTTTTGGTTTTTTTGTTTTGTTTTGTTCAGCAAGGGAGTGACAGGATTGAGTCAATTTTATAAGAGTACAAGTCATTCTCCAATTGATGAATAGTTAAAGGATATGAACAAATAGTTTTCAAAGAAATCAAAGCTATCTATATCCATGGGAAAAAATGCTTTAAACCACTATCGATTAGAGAAAAGTAAATTAAAATAATTCTGGGATATCATGTCATTCATGTCCATAAGATTGGCTAACATGACAAAAAAGAAAAATGATGATGTTGGAGGGGATGTGGGTAAAATGGGACACTAATGCATTGTTGGTGGAATTGTAAATTGGTTGGATAACCATTCTGGAGAGCAATTTGGAACTATGCCCAAAGGGCAGTCAAACAATATATGCTGTTTGATTCAGCAATACTAATGGGAACTCGCCAGCTTGTCTTCCCCCAAGACCAAAATTTCTTAATACACTCTGAGATCATCTTCCAACTCTCCCCTGACTTTGTCCTCTTACTCTCTCCTGATTGTCCTTATCCTTCAAGATTTTTTCCAGCTTCTCCCTGATTTTATCCTTCAAACATCTCCCCAATTTTATCCTTCAAGCATCTCCTCAATACCTTCCAGATTCATCCCTTCTCTCTCCAACTCTTACCTGGTTTCTCCCTACTTCTTTCTGCCTATAAAAATCAACCCTTCCCAATGTATGGCACAAAATCATATTTGGATTTTGTCCATGCTCTTTACTCATAACTAAAGGTACCTTTTGGCAGAGAGAATGCCTCACTCTAATTTGTTATAGTCTTTGCTCCTTTTCTTTGCAAATAATTCCTCTTCTAAAACTCATCACGTGACCCCTTCAATACCACTAATAGAGTTGTATCCTGAAGAGATTTTTTTTTTAAGGGAAAAGGATCTATTTCTACAAAATATTTATAACAGCTCTTTTTGTAGTAGCTAAGAATTGGAAATCAAAGGGATTCCCATCAATTGGGGAATGGCTAAATAAGCTACGGTATATTTTTACAATGGAATATTATTGTGCTATAAAAATGGCAAACGATGATTTCAGAAAAACTTGGAGAGACTTACATGAACTGATGCATAGTGAAGTGAGTATTATCAGGAGAATCTTGTACACAGTAACAGCAATATTACATAATGAGTAACTGTGAATCACTTAGCTATTTTCAGCAATACAATGATCCAAGACAATTCCAAAATACTCGTGATAAAAAATGTTATCTATTTTCTTGTGCAGCATTATAATTGTGGGAAAATGAATAGAAGAATTGCACATGTTTAACATATATTGGATTACTTGCCACCTAGGGAAGGGGGTGGGGTGGAAGGAGGGAGAAAAAAATTTGCAAGGTTGAATGTTGAAAACTGTCTATGTATATGTTTTGAAAATAAAAGGCTTTAGTTAAAAAGAAAGAAAAATGCTATCTCCAGAGAAAGAACTGATGGCACCTGAATACAAACTGAAGCATGTTTTTCTCCATCCCTTCCTCTCCCTCTTCCTTCCTTCCTTCCTTCCTCCCCCTCTTCTTCCTTCCCTCCTTCCTTCCTTCCTTCCCTCCTTCCTTCCTTCCTTCCCTCCTTCCTTCCTTCCTTCCTTCCCTCCCTCCTTCCTTCCTTCCTTCCTTCCTTCCTTCCTTCCTTCCTTCCTTCC
>JAJPUD010000421.1:611692-652430 GCA_023553655.1 Myrmecobius fasciatus | reverse complement strand
TCCTTCCTTCCTTCCTTCCTTCCTTCCTTCCTTCCTTCCTTCCTTCCCTCCTTTTTTCTTCTCCTACAAAATGATTAATATGGAAATGTTTTACACGATAGCACAAATATAAGAATACTTACTGTCTCAGGGAGCAGAGCGGTAAGGGAGAGAAGGATGGAATTTTGGAACTCAAAACTTAAGGAAAACAAAATGTTAAAAACTGTTTTTACATGTAATTGGGAGGGGAGGGGAATAAAATATGATTTAAAAAAAGATAGTGTTAGGATGAGCTATAAGAATCTAATGCTTTGCATGTTTAACCTACATCAGATTGTTTGCTGTCTTGGGGAAGGGGAAGATAAAGAAAGAAGGAAGAAAAATTTCGAACACAAACTCTTACAAAAATGAATGTTGAAAACTAACTTTACATGTATTTGGAAAAATAAAGAACTACTGAGAAAAAAGAAAAGGAAAAGGATTTTTTGGCTGACATAGATGAATAGAATAAATTCCAAAGTAGACTTCCTAAAAATGCTGGTCAAGGTGAAAAGAATCTAGAAGAATGAGTGTGAAGTGCTTTCAATGCTTCTACTTAGTCCAAAGTGTCAGGGATTAAAAGAGGGAGGCTTAGTTTTGGAAAGAGGAACAAGGACTAAACTATCTTCAGTACAAAGCCAGTTTTTAGCTAATTTTGGAACTTGTTAACAGCAGAGCAGTAGTTTCAGAGAATCTAGTAGGAAAGGAGAGAGATCTTTGAGGGGAAGGCTGCATACGGAGATGAGAGTACAGGGCTAAGTACTGTGGGGGGGGGGATGAATTTTGCCTTTTAGGTGAAGGCTTTGAATTAAAGGGAGCAGGGCAGTCAGATTCATACAAGAGGCCTGCAAAATTATAGAGTGCAGCCAGAATCAGATTAAAATATAATTGGGAGATGTTTAACAAAATAAATAAAAACACAATATAACAGGAAAACAATGTAAAGCTTCCCAACTCTATGGAAGACCCTTCCAACTAACAAAGAAGAAATTACACAGAGAGACTAGTTCTTCAGGCTACTTAAAATAATTCACACAAGAAGTAATGATGTCTTGAGCTAACTAAGTGGTTATACTGGGGAGGGGAGGGACGGCTACAAGAGAAATTAGGGAGGAAGAATTGATAGGATTTGGTAATTGCTGGGATTTAGGGAAGAGGGAACTATCTAAGATCACTCTGATGCTTCAAACCTGGGTGACTGGGAGGATGGTAGTGCCAGCAAAAGGAATTAGAAAGTGTATTGGAAGGGTAAGTTTTGAAGACAAAGTGTTGAGTTTCCTTTTGGATGTGCTGACCATGAAGTACTTTCAGGGGTAATTCAAATGGAGCTATTTCAGTTGACAGTTTGAAGCTCTTCTCTTGGTAGCCATTAGGATCTCAGTGCATTTTCAGTGGTGCATTCATTCTTCCCCTAGAATCTGTTTAGCTTCTCTCTAAACAAGTTTTTTTTTTTCCACAATAACCTCTTCCCATAGCTTTTGAATCATTTTTTTTTGACCTTTCTATGCTCTTTAAAAAAAGCTTCCCAGCCATTCTGGAGAACAATTTGGAGCTATGCTCAAAAAGTTATCAAACTGTGCATACCCTTTGACCCAGCAGCATTTCTATTGGGCTTATATCCCAAAGAAATCATAAAGGAAAGAAAGGGCCCCACATGTGCAAGAATGTTTGTGGCAGTCCTTTTTGTAGTGGCTAGAAACTGGAAATTGAATAGATGCCCTTCAATTGGAGAATGGCTGAATAAATTATGGTATATGAATATTATGGAATATTATTGTTCTGTAAGAAATGACCAGCAAGATGATTTCAGAGAGGCTTGGAGAGACTTACATGAACTGATGCTGAGTGAAATGAGCAGAACCAGGAGATCATTATACACGGCAACAACAGTACTATATGATGATCAATTCTGATGGACATGGCTCTCTTCAACAATGAAATGTTTCAAACCACCTCCAATTGTTCACTGAAGAAAGCCATATACACCCAGAGAGAGGGATGCGAAATGTGGACCACAACATAACATTCTCATACTCCTTGATTGATGTTTGCTTACATTGTGTTTCCTTTATCTGATATATCTTTTGTGTAGATAAGATTTTTCTTGTACAACAATGATAAGTTTGGAAATATGTATACATATATTCGATTTGCCAATATTTTAACATAATTAACATGTAGTGGATATCCTGCCATCTAGGGGAGGGGTGGGGAGTTGGGGGGAAAAATTTGTAACAGAAAGCTATGTAAGGGTTATTGTTGAAGAATTACCCACACATATGTTATGCAAATAAAATTAAAAAAATAAATTTAAAAAAAAAAGCTTCCTTCTTCATCTCTGATCCATATTCCTGGTCACCCTTCAATAAGAGTGACTCTAACCTCTTGCATGCAAATGAATGTATAAAAAGACATGTGAATGCATGTTTTATACATATAATTTCTTAATATGAATGCACGTCTATAGTGTGGATGCATGTACACACATGCATACACAAATTTATACATATATGTATACACACATGTTTGTAGGATAGACAAACAGATAGATAGATAGACAGACACACAGATCCTAACTTCATTAGTATCTCTTCCCTCTACCACCTAACTCCCATTTTACACAATGAACATAGAACCACATAGAACCATAGAATCCACCTAGTTCAATTCAGACCCAGGAAGGAATTTCTATTATATACCTGGCAAATGGTCAAATAACCTCTGCTTGAAGCCAATCAAGGAACAGAAGAAATTACTACTTCTTGAGGCAGTCTACCCCACTTTAAGGCATGTCTAATTATAAAGTTATTTATGGCCTCCTGCTTAAATTTGCCTCTTTGTAATGTTACCACTTGTAGAAAAAGAGAATCATTGAGTAAGGATAATTTCTTAGTTAATAAATATTTTTATTTATTATTAAATTATTAAATTTAAATAAATTAAATACAATTATGGGACAGATAGTTAATAAATATTTATGGAAATGTAGAGATGGAAGAGATCTTAAAACAGAGAACATGAGGATTGGAAGGAAGCTTAAAGAATGTCAGAGCTGAAATGGAACTTAGATCAGAGAATGTTTGTACCTTAGAATATAGAATATCAGAGATTAAAGGGATCTTAAGATTTCACATATAGAAAAAAACTTAGATACCAGGAAAAATTCCTAAAGATCATTAGTCTAACTCCTTTATTTTAGAGAACATGATGTGATTTGTTCAAAGTTATAGGGGGAACAAATACTTGTTGATTAATTAAATCAAGGGCAGGAAAAGAACTAAAATCTAGGTCTCCTGATTCTCAGTTAAGTAATCTTTTTTTACTGTACTGCTTGTTCCAAGACAAATCATGGTAATTTGGAAGAGAAGGATCATTGGACAAGGGTTTTATTCATATAAAACAAGATAAAGGATGGGGCCCAAACACCTTCTCCTCCCCCCAAATTCTTCCTTAATACCCTCTTTATCAAAAGCTATTTCTCTCTTCTTTGAAATCCTACATCCCTCTGCCTAACTCTCTTTTTATGGTTCCTATCACACTTGTGAATTGTTATCAGGATTATCTATCTGCATCTTATCAAGGATCTCCTCTCTCCCATTCTCCAACAAACTAGAAATTCTTCAAGGTTAAGGCTCTCACCTTCTTCATCTCTCTCTCTCTCAACTCCCAATTACAGGTTCTGTCCAAGCAAGTACTCAACAAAAATATATTGAATTAAATGGGAAAATATTTGAATATCAGAAAGTAGAAACCAAAAAAGCAGAAGTATGATATGGGAGAAAGACTGGGAATCAATAGACAATGATACTGCTGTAACCAAGGACAGATTGTTTCTTCCCTCTCTGGAGGATCAGGTTTTTTTTCCTCCATAAAACTAAGAGGTTGGGCTAAAGGGTCCTTCTAAGTGTGAGTCACTCTTTTATCTATTTTAATATACCTTCTAATCCTGGCATTCTATTTTCTGTTTTGATCTCTAACTCTAATATTCTCTGAAATTCCATGATTTTGTGACTTCATTGGGTTGTTGGCAGAGGGATGGCATGGATCTCAACTTGTGATTTCTTCATTGTGTGGAACTCCCAGGGTGGAAAGTCCCTCTATCAGTGCAGCTAGGCAACTCATCCTAATCAGTGGTTTTAGAGAGTCACATCTGATCCAAAGAATTTTAGTAGTTTACCATAGTCATACAATTAGCATATGTCAGAGACTTGAACCCAGATCCTCTTGATTCCAAGTTTCATATTGTCTTTTTTGGGAAAAAAATATCTGTACTCCTCCATCATCTTTTGAAACAGGGAACTCAAAGGAATCAGACCAAATGTACAGGCTGTTCTAGAAACACTGAATAGGCATAAATTGCCAAGATGTCAATTTGAGAGTTTGAAGGAACTCAAGAGTGAAATTGTCAAGGACTGTGCAAATTGTCCTTAGGGAGATCCACTGAGCTGGAGGCTGGAATTTTGCCCATCCTTGAAGAAGTCTCCAGAGAGGACCCTGCATACCCATCCATCCTTACTGTACCACTGTACTGACCTTTGGCAAGCCACTAAACCCTCAGGGACCTCAGCTTCTTCATCTGTGAAATGGGGTTTATGTCCCTTTCTTTCCTTGCCTCTCTCTCAGTGTTGTTGGGAGGACTAAATGTGAAAATGAATTTGAAAAGTGTTTAAAGTACTCTTCAAAATTGCTACAATCATTATTACAGTTGTTGCTGCTTATCACATTAGTTGAAAACTGATTACATTTCTCTGAAAGAGGAAAAAGGGAAGAAATGGCTAAATGATCCTTCACAGCTGTGAATTTATATAGATTCAAAATTCCAGTTCTGCTATTTACCATTGATAGTGTCTAAACCACTTCCCTCTCTAGGTTTCCTTTTCTTCCACTATGAAATGAGGGATTTGGATATAGATGATTTCTAATCTTTGAAAATCTGTATTTTATGTTTTATATTCACCCTTACAAAACTTTGTGTTCCAATTTTTTCTTCCTCCATCTTACCCTCTCCCCTCCCCCAGACAGCAAGTAATCCAATATAGGTTAGATATGTGCAATTCTTCTAAAGATATTTCCCACATTTATCATGCTGCATGAGAAAAATCTGATCAAAAAGGGAAAAAATGAGAAATAAAACAAAAAGCAAGCAAACAACAACAAAAAGGTGAAAAAACTATGTTGTGACCCACATTCAGTCCCCATAGTCCTCTTTCTGGATGCAGATGGCTGTCTCCATCATAAGTCTATTGGAATTAACCCGAATCACTTCATTGTTGAAAAGAGATATGTCCATCAGAGTTAATCATCACATAATCTTGCTGTTGCTGTGTACAATGATTTTTTGGTTCTACTCACTTCATTTCAGTTACATAAGTCTCTCCAAGCCTTTCTGAAATCATCCTGCTGATCATTTCTATAGAAAAATAATATTCCATAACATTCATATACCATAACTTATTCAGCCATTCCCCAGCTGATGGGCAGCCTCTCAGTTTCCAATTCTTTCCTCTACAAAAAGGACTGCTACCAATATTTTTGCACATTTTCACTCATTTATGATTTCCTTGGAATACAGACCCAGTAGCAACACTTCTTGATCAAAGGTTATGTACAATTTGATAGCCCTTTAGGCATAATTCCAAAAAAGTTCTCCAGAATGTTTGGATCAGTTCACAATTCCATACAACAATATATTAGTGTACCAGTTCTCCTACAATCCCTACAATATTTATCAGTATCTTCTCCTGTCCTCTTAGCCAATCTGAGAGGTATAAAGTGGGAGCTCAGAGTTGTATTAATTTGCATTTTTCTAATCAATAGTGATTTAGAACATTTTTTCATATGACTAGAAATGACTTTAATTTCTTTATCTGAAAATTGTCTGTTCATATTCTTTGACCAATTATCAATTGGAGAATGGCTTGTATTCAAAGATAGTTTTCAACATTCAACCCTGAAAAACTTTGTGCTCTGAATTTTTCTCCCTCTCTCCCCCTTCCCAAGATAGCAAGCAATCCAATATGGATCAAATATCACATAAGGTTTTGAGGTCACCACATTACCCCCCACACACCCTAGCTCTCTTTGTCTGGTCACATTTCCCCAATCCTGCACTTGTACAGATAATTTTTTTCTTAACTCACATGTAAGACTTTACATGTATCTCTTTTAAATTTTATCTCATTACAGTTGGCCAAGACCTTTCAGGATCTGGATTCTGCACCACAATGTTAACTTTACCATTCAGTTATGTTTCATTAACTAATAAGCACTAATCCAATACCTTCATACAAGTTATTGAAAAAAAAATTGAACAAAACAGGGTTGAGGATAAACCCTTAGGACCTTCCCCTAGAGATCTTCCTCAAGATGGACAAGAATTAATCACCAGTCAGTCTGGGTGTTTACCTGGTTATGTATCCACTTAATTGCTATCATCCAGTCTATGTTTCTTGATTTAGTAAGCCAGGATATCATGAGAGTCTTCATCAAGTGTTTTACTGAAATCAGGATGTATTGTTAACAGTATTCCTCAGACTTAATTTACTCTATCAAAAAAGGAACTAGTCTTCATAAACCCATGCTTCCTCCTAGTGATCACTACTTTTTTTTCTAAATGCCCACAAATCATTCTTTCAAATAATGATAGTCATAATAACAGTTAGTAGTTATTTGGTGTTTTAAGGTTTGCAAAGCACTTCACATCTGTTAATTAAATTAATTCTTATAAAAGCCTGTGAGGTAGGTGCTTTAATTATTTTCATTTTACAGATGGAGGAACTGGGACTGTCCAAAGATCACACTAGTGACTATGAAAGGATTTGAACTCAGGTCTTCCTGTTTCTAAGTCTAGCACTCTAGCCACTGTTAATACCTCACTGCCATATTAAAGATATATGTTGTAAAGATTCAGAGGATTTAAAAATTTTACCAGGAACCACACTAAGCTCATTGGCCTATAAATGTGCTTTCTCTCTATTTTTAAAAATGAGCACATTTTAAAAAAATAAAAATAAATGAGCACATTTGCTGATCTTCAAATATGATAAAGAATCTTTCACCCTCTATTCTAATTTCTATAATTCTTCAGAGATCACAGATAGATTTCAATAATTACTCCTACCAGATATTTTGGTACTCTGGAATATAGTTCATCCAGTGCTAGTAATTTGAACTCACTGAGGACAGCAAGATACTCTCTCATCATATCCTCATCTTGGGTCATTTTCCAGTGTTGTCTTGAAAATAGCTCAAGAATTAAAAAACAGAAAAAGGATGTATTTGTAAAAACAAATTTATAAGAACTCTTTTTTATAGTGGCTAAGAATTGGAAATTGAGGGGAAATTATCAATAGGAATGGCTGAATAAGTTTTGGTATATGACTATAATTGAATATTATTGTGCTACAATAAATGACAAGTAAGATGATTTCAGAAAAACCTGGAAAAACTTACATGAACTGAAGCTGAGTGAAGTGAGCAGAACCAAGAGAATATTGTACACATAACAAGATTGTATGATGAATATCTGTGAATGCCTTAGCTATTTTCTACAATACAATGATCCAAGACAATTCCAAAGGATTCATGATGAAAAATGAAATCCAACTACAAAGAGAACTGATAAGTGTTTGCATACAGACTGAAGCCTATTATTACTCTCTCTCTCTCCTGTTCATCTTTTTACACAAAAAGACTAATCTGTAAATTTGTTTTACATGATTGCACATGTATAAAGTATATAAATTTGTATCTTCAGGGGGGTATAAGAAGGGAGAGAGAAAATTTAGAACTTAAAACTTTTTTTAAAAAATGCTAAAATTGTTTTTACATGTAATTTGAGGGAAGTATTTTTGAAATAGTGTAAGAATGGGTTTTTGATGTTCTTAATCATTTTTGAGATGCTCTTCTGATGTATTTTCATGGAATGGAACTGAGCCTGTATTCTTATCTTATTCCAATCAGGGACAAATTCCACTTAAGTCATATGTGTCTGTTGGACCAGGACCACCAGTCTAGCTAAGGGCAGAGAGACTGACTCTTCACAAGGAAATTAATTTTAAGGCAAGGAATGATTACTGTCTGTTTTGTTATAAAGAGCTGTGACTTATTGCTATTGAAATCATATCTATTTTTAAGATGTTAGTGTAAACTCTGATCACACCAAACCCAAACTGTTTCTAGGATTTATCAAGTTTAAGCTTATACTGGACTTTGCATTTCCCTTGCACTGTTTTTTAAGGAATCGGACTACATTTATGTTTTTGCCCTCAGCTATTTGCTTTTGTTTTCACTTTTTGTACATGCACTTTTAAATTCTGAATGGAACTAACAAATGAGTCTAACAAAAGATTTACTGAGTAACTGCTGTATGCTGGGTACTGTGCTAGTAACTAAGTATAAAAAGACAAAGATGGAAGAAGTGAATAGCTACTGTTGCTATAGTCATTGTAGAAATGCCAGGTACTCATTGTATCTTTAAGAAAACTTTTTTTTAAACCTTTATTGTACTCTATGATGGGGAAGGATTGTGAGAAGATGACTGAGCAAATCAGAAAATTCTAAGCTCTCCTTCCCCCACAAATGAAACAAAATTGTGTCTCAGGACTAACAGACTACTGAAAAACAATTGAGATCTTTTAGGACAATTGGAGAAACCCAGGAGAAAGACCCAGGACAGAGGATTAACCAGTATAAAGTGTAAACACTCCAGATTAGCTCTACAGTACCAGCAAGCAGGAGCCATGGGGCTAACTGGGTTTGGAGATAGCCTCAGCCCAAACCACAGGAACTTTTACCTCCCAGACAGTTGAAGAATCTGGAGTTGAAAACCAGGAAGATTGAGGGAACCTCTTCTGATAAGGAATGCCAGGTACAGCTGTGCTGCAGAGAAGCTGTCCTGGGCAAGAAGGAAGCAGCACACTTAGTATGTACAGAAGTAGTGCGTAGGGAAGCTGCTGAGTGTGGGCACTTACTGGACAGTCAAATTCTTGGTTTGGGGTTCCAGGCTAGAGGAGATAACTGAAGTGAAACCAGAAGCAGCACTTCTTCACCCCAGGACTTGAGATGATAATACCATTAAGTTCTTATTTTTAAAAAATGAGCAAAGGAGAAAGCCTAGTCATAGAAAGTTACCATATGAACAAGAAGACCCAGGTTCTTCATCATCATAAGATACTGAAATTTTTAAAAAAAAGCCTTCCCTATCCAAGAGTAATGTTAAATGGATCCCTGATCAGAAAAAAAAATATAGAACTTAAAAAGACTTTAACTATCAAGTAAGAGATTTCAAGGAAAAACTGAGAAAAAATGACAAAGAAAAATAAGGTTATAGAACCAATTAGAAAAAGAGATCCAGAGCCTTAGAGAAGAAAATGATTCTTTGAAAATTAGAATTGGGCAAAGGGAAGTCAGTGAAGTTATAAGAGAACAAGAAATAATAAAACAAAATAAAAAGAATAAAAAAGAAGAGAATATGAAACATAAGAAAAACAATAGATCTGGAGAACAGATCAAAAAGAGAAAACATAAGAATAATTGGACTTCCTGAAAGCTACAACCAAAATGACACACAATATTATAATAAATAATTAAGGAAAATTGTCCTGAAGTAATAGTACAAGAGGGAAAAGTAGAAATAGAAAAAAATTCACCAATCACTACCTCAAGGAAATCCTACAAGAAAAACATAAAAATATCATTGCTAAATTTTGAAATCCCCAAATCAAAGAGAAAATTGCATAGTCAACAATAACAACAACAACAAAAATCAAACTCCAAAACAAAAGCAATTCAAATATGCTGGAACTGCAATTAGACTTGTACTGGCTACATAAAAGATCACAAATCCTAGAATACTGTATATCAACAATCATACAAACTAGAATTGTTACCAAAAATATTTTATCAAGCAAAATTAAACATAATTTTGAAAGAAAACAAATGGATATTTAATGAACCATCAGATTTTCAGGGTTTTGTCTAAAACAAACTTGAACTCAATAGAAAGTTTAACATATAAGAATATGTATGTATGTATATGTACATGTATACGTAAATATATCCCTGCTTAATTGTAGCCTGCTTAGGGAGAAGAAAGGGGAAGAAATAATAAAGTAAAATGTATACCACAGAGAACAAAAGAAAAGTTATATGGGAGCAAAGAAAAGATGGACAGTTATGAATATATCTTCTGTTATCATATATGCTTTCTTAAAATGAAAATTTATTGTTACATATTTTGAATCCTCACTGATGTTTTGCTGGGTACATAATAATGTTTTCTTGAGGTTTTTCTTTTCTTTTTCTGCCTTTCTTTTATTCTATTTTGTTTTTCTCCCCTTATTTGGCACTTAAGTTTCAAATAAGTAAATATAATTTTTTGTTAAAGCTTTTTATTTTCAACATATATGCATGGATAATTTTTCAGCATTAATCCTTGCAAAACCTTGCATTCCAATTTTCCCCTCCTTCCCTCCACCCCCTCCCTTGGATGGAAAGTAATACAATATATGTTAAACATAGTAAAAACTATTTTAAATCCAACATATGCATACATATTTATACAATTATCTTGGACCCAAGAAAAATCAAATGAAAAAGAAAAAATGAGAAAGAAAATAAAATACAAGCAACAACAACAAAAAGAGTGAAAATACTACGTTGTAATCCACACAACTCTCACAGTCCTTTCTTTGGATGTAGATGGCTCTCTTTCTTCATCACAAGATCATTGGAACTGGCTTCAATCATCTCATTGTTGAAAAGAGCCACATCCATCAGAATTGATCATCATATAGTCTTGTTGTTGCCATGTACAATGATCTCCTGGTTCTGTTCATTTTACTTAGCATCAGTTCCTGTAAGTCTCTCCAGGTCTCTCAGAAATCATCTTGCTGATTTTTTCTTATAGAACAAGAATATTCCATAACACTCATATACCATAACTTATGCAGCCATTCTCCAATTGATGAGTATCCACTCAGTTTCCAGTTTCTTGCCACTAAAAAAAAGGCTGTCACAAATACTTTTGCACATGTGGGTCCCTTCTTTAAGATCTTTTTGAGATATAAGCCCAGTAGAAACACTGCTGGATCAAATGGTATGCACAGTTTGATAATTTTTTGAACATAGTTCCAAATTGCTCTCCAGAATGGTTGGATCCGTTCACAGTTCCACCAACAATGTATTAAGAGTCACAGTTTTCCCACATCCCCTCCAACATTCTTCATTATATTTTCCTGCCATCTTAGTCAATCTGAGAGGTGTGTAGTAGTACCTCAGAGTTGTCTTAATTTGCATTTCTCTGATTAATAGTGAGTAGATATAATTTTTAAAAAAGATTCTGGGAATTCTTGTCCCAATCCTATTCACAGTGATTGGTTAGATCCAAAAGACTCCCTCTGAGTTCTAAGAGTTCACAAGAGATGATGGGGTGTCCTAATGCTATAGATTCAAGCCTCCATTCCAGTATATTCTGACCAGTATAGTAGTCTGTTAAATATCATCTAACCAGTGTCATCTAACCAATCTTCACAACATCACCAATATCATTGATAAATATCTTATCATCATTTAACCCAGGGCTTCTGAAACTTTTTCCATTCATGACCCCTTTTCACCCAAGAATTTTTATGCAAACTTTGGTAAATATGTATGTAAAATAGGTATACAAATAAAAAATTTATTATAAATAATCATTCAGTTACACATTCAGTTACAAGACCCCAGATAGGGTTGTGAAACACAGTTTAAAAAGCTGGGATTTAATCAATGAGCATCAATTGGCTTTAAATTGATCTTTCCTGCAAAGATATAGAAAGAGAAGTTAAACACATTTCTTAAACTTAGGACCAAAGAAGATATAGAAAGCATTACAAAATATAAAATAGATCATTTTGATTATATAATTTAAAGGTTTTTGCACAAACAAATCCAATGCAACCAAAATTAAAAGGAAAGAAGAAAGCTGGGCATTTTTTTTTGCAACAATTATCTCTGCCAAGAGCTTCATTTCTCAAATATATGGAGAACTGAGTAAATTTATAAAAATACAAGTCATTCCCCAATTGTTAAATAATCAAAGAATATGAACAGGAAGTTTTCAAACAAAAAATCAAAGTTATCTATAATCACAAGAAAAAATGCTCTAAATCACTATTCACTAAAGAAATGAAAATTAAAACAATTCTTACATATTATCTCACTCCTATTAGATTGGCTAATAAGACAAAAAATGATGGATGTTGGAGGAGATGTGGGAAAATTAGGATACTAATACACTGTTGTTAGAGTTTTGAACTGCTCCAACCATTTTGAAAAACAGTTTGGAACTCTGCAGAAAGGACTAGAAAACTGTGTATTCTTTTTGATACAACAAAACCAGTGCTATATCTATGTCCCAAAGACATTCCCAGAAAAGGGGAAAAGGACCTATTTGTACAAAAATATTTATAGTAGCCCTTTTTGTGGTGGCTAAGAATTCAAAATCAAAGTGATACCAATTAAATAAGGAATGATAAACAAGCTGTGGTATATGATTGCAATGGCATATTATTGTGCTGTAAGAAATGACAAGCAAGATAATTCCAGAAAGTTATATGAACTGATGCACAGGAAAGTGAAGAGAACTAGAAAAACATTGTACACAGTAACATCAATATTGTTTGATAAAGAATTGTTAATGACTTTTATCTCTCTTCTATGTGAATGACTAACTATTCTGAACAATAAAATATTCCAAAACAATCATAAAGGACTAATGATTAAGCATATTATCCACCTCTCAAGAAAAAACTGATATGGATTGAATATATAATCTACAAACTGAAATATAATATATATTATGTGTAATGTAATATATAACCTGAAACATGTTATTTTTCCACTTTTATATTTGAATATTCTCACAATGACCAATATGGAAATGTTTTACATAAATTCACATGTATAACCTATATCTGATTGCTTACCATCTAAGAAGGAGTGAGAAGCAGGAGGAAGGGAGGTAGGAAAAGAATTTGGAACTCAAATCTTTAAATAAAAATGTTAAAAAGAATAAATAAGAAGTAAAATAAAATTTAAAAACATTTCTTAACACTTAGGGGCATATTTTCTTCTATGCCACCTCAGCCTCTAGAAAGAGGAAGCTCAAACTTAGAACAGTTGCCACAAAAGCATTTATCTCCACTCAAGTTCACTTCCAAATGTAGTGCAACAACAACAAAAAAATCAGAGTTGTTACCTTTCTTTAAAGATCTAACATCTTAGCTGTGGGATCAACCCACTGCTAGTCTGGGTTCCAGTCATTATTTTGAGTTTTTCTTGAGGATTGCCCCAAATCTCTGGCATGGGCCCTAGTCCTTGAGCCTCTGGTGGCTTTCCTCACTGTTTTAAGTTCTCAAGGTCATAGCACAGTCTGTTTTATCTTTGATACTGCTTTACCTAAAGGAGTAAAGGATGGGTACAACTGAGACAAAAATTTGGGTAGGCTTCAGGTGGACTTTTGTGGGGATATCGGGTTGCTAATGTCATGTCTTTCAGGGTAAAAAAGGCAAGGCAATATATTCAAAGCTTCATTCTGCCTCCAGATAAGAGAGAGCTGGAAGTTCCTCCCCAATCTGGAAGCTCTCAGCAGCTCATCATTCTCATTCTTGCAGAAAACATAAATTTTTTTGTGTCTCTTTCAGATCACAGGGGGCACCATGCCCCCTTCCTTGGGATGTGGAAGGGATTGTAATATGTGTATAATAAATACATTTTGATTAATGAATGATCTTATGAACTTCTTGGGGGGAGACCTTTGCCTTCTATTCTAAGAGATAGGATTTTAGGTACTTTTTAACCTTCTTTGCTTTGACCTTTGAAGCCTTCAAAAGGTATTGAACTCCTGAACTTTACCTTAAACCAGAGTCTGTTTACTTGCTGGGGTTCAAAAACCCCTGATAAGAGGTCTCTGATTGCTTTGCCTCTTCTTTAGTTTATTGACTTATGCAAATTCCATTCCCATTTTCCCTTCCATCTCTCCACCCTATCTCCAACACCATCATACACTTTGTATTGCCAGGAAGTATTTTGGGGGTCTCTTCACTAAGGAAAAGCAAATATATGGATTCAGAAATAACACACTGGGGTCAAGTTTTTAGTAGTACAGGAGAAGGACACAGTCTCACAATATTCAGTCAAAACTCTTTCCTTCAACAAATATTAATTAAATACTATGTCAGTCACTAAAGAAAATACAAAGATGAGGGAAAAGTGTTGCTTTACAGTATAGAAGAGGGCTATGAATTGCAGAATTTCAGATTTGCAAAGATCCTTATACCTGACTAGGTACTCTCTCTACAATATCCCCAAGAATTGGTCATCCATGCTTCCTTAGATAGATTTGAAGGCCCCTAGGAGTTTTTAATCTGAGGCATGTGGATAGATTTTGAACCTTTTCTTGGCTAATGTCTTAAGGAAATGTAGTATTTCCTATAATTATTAATTTTAAGACAAATTATGAATTTTATTCATATAATTATGAATTTTATGAGAAGAGGACTGACTAGGCTTCACCCAATTGCCAAAGGGGTCTATGATATACAGAATGTTAAGAATACCTGGTCCAAGCAGAGGGAATCCAGTGTCTCCCAAAGAAGCCCATTCTACTTTTGGATAACTCTAATTACAGAATCATAGAAATTCAGGTTTGAAGTACTTTGAAAAGCTAAGAGTTTTATATAAATACCAGTTATTTTAATATGGCAGGAAGTCAAGATTTTTCAGATCTTTGTTACCTTCCTTTGGGCATTCTACAACTTAGCAAGGTCTTTCCCTCAATATGTTACCAGTAACTGAACATAATTTTCCAGATGAAGAATATGGTTAAGACTATCATCTTCCTATTTCTGAAAACTATAACTCCTTTAACCCTAAAATAATTTTGCCTTGTGTGTTTAGTTAACACAATGATTAGAGCACTAAGCCTGGAGTCAAGAAGAACTGAGTTCAAATCTACCCTATTTACTTACTAGTTGTATGACCTTCCTTGATCATGTCACTTTATCTCTTCTTGAATCAGTCTTTTTATGTAATTATCGTCTAGAGATGATAATTAGAACTTACCTCCCAGAGTTTTGGGGAGGACCAAAAGGGATAATATTTGTAAAATATGTTGCAGGTTATGAAATGCTATATAAAGTATTAATATTATTGTTGTTTCTTAGTCATTTTTCAATTGTTTCTGATTCTTTGTGACCCCCTTTTTGTAATCTTCTTGGAAAAAATACTGGACTGGTTGGTCATTTCCTTCTCCAGCTCATTTTAAAAATGAGGAAACTGAGGCAAACAGGGTGAAGTGACAGATTTTGAATTCAGATCTTCTTGACTCTAGGCCTGGCACTACTGTGACATCTACTGTGCCACCTAGTTGTTCAGTATTATGGAAACAATTACCATTGTTACTATGATCATTTGTCATAGAGGTTGAAGATAAAGTTTGTATTGGGATTAATAATGGGAGTAAATTTTAGGAATAAGATTTGAATTTGGATTGGAATGAAAGCTGGACCTGAGGTAGGGTTTGTGGTTGTGTTTGGATTTTGATTAGAGCTGAGCTTAGTGAAAGTTTCAATTAGCTTTGTCAAGCTTATAAATCTCCCAGATCTTTTTCAGATGGTAGACATGTCTCCCTCTCCATTTTGTGCCTCTGAAGATTATTTTTGAATTCTTGTTAGGACTTTACATCTATTACTACAAAATTTAACATTATATTATTGATATTTTGGGGGAGTTTCTTGAAAAATTTTAAATTCTGAACTTAATAAAATGGATATTTCCTTACACAAGAATTAATAGAAGAGAACTGAATGTGGAACTATGGATGTCTATTTTAAGAAAAACTTGCTTTTCTTGTCTTGTCTGTAATTTCCTTATCTTATGTTCCCTTCTGTTTCCTTTCACCTCTGTCCCCAATTGGGGAGGAAAGTTCTTATGATAAATATGCACAGTCAAACAAAGCAAATTTGTACATTGGTTATGTTAAAAAAATGTATGTCTTAATCTGCATCTTGGTTCTATTACTTTCTTATCAGTAAGGGATAACATGTTTTATACTGAATACTTTGAATCAGTACTTTGGAACTGTGGTTGGTTATTGCATTGATCAGCAGTTTTAAGTGTTTCAAAGTTGTTTTTCTTGATAATCTTGTTATTGTTGCATAAATGATTCTCCTGGTTCTATTTTATTCACTCTGCATCACTTTATACAAGTCATCATATTTTTTATCTGAAATCTTCCATTTCATCATTTCTCATAACATAATAATACTCCATTGCATTTATATACCACAATTTGTTTAGCCTCTTTCCAATCAGTGGTCACCCCCTTAGCTTTATTCTTTACTAACACAAAAGAGCTGTTATAAATATTTTTTGTACATGTGGATTTTCCTTCTTTATTTTACTTCTTTGAGGGTATGGACAACATAGAGTCAAAGAATATGCATAATTCAGTGACTTTTGGGGTCATGGTCTCACAGTGCTTTCGAGCATGCCTGGACCAATTCACAACCCCACCAAGATACTTAATTTCCCATAATGCCACCAACAATTGTAATTTTCTTTCTTTCTTTCTTTCTTTTTTTTTTTTGGTCATCCTAGTCTGATTGATGGGTGGAACCTCAGAGTTGCTTTAATTTGCATTTCTCTAATTATTAGTGATTTTCAGCCTTTTTTTTTTCATATGGCTATTGACAGCTTGGATTTTTTTCACTTAAAAACTATCTGGTCACATCATTTGGCCATTTATCTATTGGGCAAATTGCCTTTTTTATAACATTCATTTCTAAATATATCTCTTTCTTCTTTTTTTTTCTTCACAGATGACTGGATTTTAGTTTAATGGAGCTATTATAGGTCACATGGGCTTCCAAACCAAAGTCCACGAGGCCTCATGTAGAAGAGGACACATGATGCCAGAGAGTTTGAGATCTAGAGTGATGCGAAATGATGTTAATGAGACATCTCCCTATCTCCCAAAGAGGAAGGATTTGCAGCACCTAGCAGGTCCATAAAGATATTTACTTTACACTTTCAAAGAGGTATTCCCCATTTTAACAAAGATTTAAAATAAAGAGTAAAAAAAAAAAAAAAACCCAGATAAACAAAATTAACCAATATGAAGTTCAGGCTAAACCGCTTCTATAACATAGCACACCCCTCATCTTCTATTTCTACAATGGAGGGGCAAGGGTATGTTTTCTCAACCTTTTTTTTTTTTTTTTTTTTGCTGAGGCAATTGGGGTTAAGTGACTTGCCCAGGGTCACACAGCTGTTACGTGTCTGAGACCAGATTTGAACTCAGGTCCTCCTGACTTCAGGGCTGGTGCTCTATCCACTGCGCCACCTAGCTGCCCCTTCAACCTTTCTAAAAAGCAAAATTTGGTATTATAATTACAGTCAAGGATGTGTTGGGGCCATTTTAAACAGGTCCTGAGAGCTGATTGCTAAACTTTCAGTGTAAAGATTTTTCCCTCATAAATCAGCAAATACTCCAATCAGAGCTTGATTTATTGTTTTGCTGATTGTCCTAGCATAAGAATGTGATGAATAAAATGTAAATAATGCAGATTCAACTATAAAAATGTGTTGTGGGGCAGTTAGGTCAGGGCAGCACAAGCCCTGAAGTCAGGAGGACCTGAGTTCAAATTTGACCTCAGACACTTAACACTTCCTAGCTGTGTGACCCTGAGCAAGTCATTTAACCCCAATTGCCTCAGCAAAAAAAAAAAAAACAAACAAAAATCAGCATGAAAAGATGAAAAGAGAAATTTCATTTAAAATAATTGCAGTTGTTGAAATCAATTGTGGATCTTTATTATGTACAGCTTGCTTTTCTTTTAAATACAGTAATTTAATTTAATTAACTAAAATTAATTAATTAGTACATACTAAATTCAGAAAACTTTCAAAGCTGTTGAAAAGTATCTAATTGCGATAATAATTTCAGTGCTGGAACTGAGATTAGGGAGACCTGGATTTGAATTCTGCTTCAGACAATAGCTGTATGAATGTGGGCAAGTAATTTACCTCTTTGAGCCTATATAAATGCTAGCTATTAATATTACTTATCTTCTATTCTCATCTGTGAATATTTTTAAAAATGTTTCAGTTTTTCTGATTTTTGTCAATCTAGTTTGATTTATTTTTCTATTATTTAATCAGTGCCATATAGTTTTTGATGATTACTGATTCATAATACAATTTGAGGTCTGGAAGTGTTATTCTTCTTTCATTCCTTTTATTCTCATTACTTTCCTTGAAATTCTAGATATTTTGTCTTGTTCTATAAAGTAACTCCTTTTACTGGATTTGGTCCAGTGTTCTAGGCTGTCAAGATCTTTTTGGCTCCAGGCTCTATCCTCCAGAGTGTTATCAGCCAGCTACAACCTTGATAAGCATGCTATCTGTGCCTTTATCTCAGTTCTTAATAGAAAGTTCCCCCTAAGTCTTTTTTTTTTCCATTTCCTCAAACTATTGCTATACATGCTCTACTTCCCTCTCCATCATAGTTACCATTTTCTCAGATTTGTTCTTATTTGCCAATGTCCTTCTTAAATGTGCTGCCCAAATCTGAACAAAAGATTCAGTACTGATGTGTTCCTTGCCCATAATCCAGCACATGGTAGAGACTCACTTGAATAGCTCTATTCTAGGAATTTACTGCTGGTTGGAAATGGGTTTACCCAAACCTGGTCTTCCACCTCATGATTATCACAATGAAATATACAGAGAAGATGCTTAATAGTGTGTGTGTGTGTGTGTGTGTGTGTGTGCGCACGCTCATATTTGCTGAATATAATTTCTGAATTTACCTAGAATTAGGATGTTCTGTTTGATTTCTTCTAAATTTAACTCTTTAGATTAAGAAGATAAAGTAAGGAAGAGGAAGGGAATAAGCATTTATATAATACTTAGCATGATACCCTTTGACCCAGCAATGTTTCTATTGGGCTTATATCCCAAACAGATCTTAAAGGAAGGAAAGGGCCCCACATGTGCAAGAATGTTTGTGGCAGCCCTTTTTGTAGTAGCTAGAAACTGGAAACTGAATGGATGCCCATCAATTGGAGAATGGCTGAATAAATTATGGTATATGAATGTTATGGAATATTATTGTACTGTAAGAAACGACCAGCAGGATGATTTCAGAGAAACCTGGAGAGACTTGCATGAACTGATGCTGAGTGAAATGAGCAGAACCATTATACATGGCAGCACAAGACTATATGATGATCTATTCTGAAGGACATGGCTCTCTTCAACAATGAGATGTTTCAAACCAGTTCCAGTTGTTCAGTGATGAAGATAGTAATATACAGCCAGGGAGAGGCCTGTGGGATCTGAGTATGGACCACAACATAGCATTTTCATGCTCTCTATTGATGTTTTCTTGCATTGTTTCCCTTCTCTGATTTTTTTTTTCTTGTAGATCCGATTTTTCTTGCATAGCAAGATAACTGTATAAATATGTATACACATATTCGATCTGTCAAATATTTTAACATAATTAACATATATTAGACTTCCTACCATCTAGGGGAGGAGAGTGGGGGTTGAAGGGAAAAATTTGTAACAGAAAGCTTTGCAAGGGTCAATGTTGAAAAATTACCTATGCAAATGTTTTGCAAATAAAAAGCTTTAACAAAAAAAAAAAAAAAACACCTAGCAAGTACCAGGCACTATACTAAATTTTTATAATTATTATCTCATTTGATCCTCACAACAACCCTATAAGGTAAGTGCTATTAGTTTCTCCTTACTATAGTTAAGAAAGCTGAGGCAGGTAGAGGTTAAGTGATTTGTCTATTACAAAATATTTGAGACTGGATTTGAACTTAGATCTACTCTAGGTCCAGCATTCTATACACTGCACCACCAAGTGTTCAAAGATAGGGTAAGGAATGGAAGTAGAAGTGGAGGAGAAAGTGTATAAGAGGGGCATGTCATAGTTCTAACATTCCTGGGTTTGATAAATTAAATTCCTATCCATCCTTGAGAATAAAACTTCATCATCCTTCTAGGTTTAAAATTTTTCATCTTTTATTTTAGCTTATCTTTAAGCTTGATTATTTAAGATGGCTCAGCTGGGTTAATTGACTATATTCAAATATTGAATTTGGACACAACATTCTGGCATGGCTGAACTTTGGCACAAAGAGCAGCAAATTCTGCAAATTGGACTAACCCAGGTCAGTCATCCCACCTCCAGGTAAATATAGCAAGTCTATTTCAATAAATATGTTTACACATACACATACACACATACATTATTAAGCATCTGTCCTGTGCACTTCACTGTGAGAGTCACAAGGGAAAATATTAGGTTTGGATAAGCCACAGTCCATTTGCTAATGAAGCTAATAGGCTACAGAGGAAAACAACAGTGTTGTATAATGGGTATAGTGTTATACTTGCTATCAAGATAGTTTTATATTACAATCCAGCTGTGAAGTGAGGTTCCTACTGTGGGGACAGGGTTCCTTATCTGCCCTTGCTTTCTCCTAAGATGCCTCAGTTTATGGATGAAGGAAGGGGAACTCAAAGGAGTCACCAACTGGGTCAGAGTGAACAAATCCAATTCTTTGGATACTCACTAGGAAAGCCTGCTGGTGGCAAGCAGAAAAATAAGGCACAGAGATTCTAGAGACAGACTACCCACCTGCTAGAGGATTTCCAGGTCTTCCTGGCCACTAATACCTTCCCCTCTAAGAATACCTTTCATATACAAATACACACAATTTTATATACAGACATACATAAATATATATGCACATATATATATATTTGAAATTATATATTTGTGTGTATATACATGCAACTCTAGATATATATATATATATATATTTATATAGGTGGCAAGTGGAAAATAATGCATCAATCACCCTTTAATAAGGCACAAAAATTCCAGAGGCAGACTTCCTATTTGCTGAGGGATTTCCAGGTCTCCCTGGCCACTAATACCTTCTCCTCTAAGAATAACTTTCATATACAAACACATGCAATTTTATATACATATATATACTTGCAATTATATATATGTGTGTATATACAATGCATCTCCTGGAAATATGTGTATATAAAAATATATAATTGCATGTATATGGTTAGTTATATGTCAACTCCCCCATTATTAGAATGTAAGTTCCTTGAGGGTAAGAATTTTTTTTTCCTTTCTATTTTTAGTACTTAGCACCATGTGCCTGGCACATAATAAGCACTTAATAAGTACTCCTAATGGATTCTCAAAGCATTAAGTACACAGGAGTCAGTCCAGAGAGGTACAAAGTGCCATATGTGAGGTCTGAGAGGATAAAAGAAAGGTCATTAATGACTAGGACACAAAACACCAATAAGTATAATAACAATTTGTTACCAGCAAAGGCATTAGGTGGGCCAAAGTGCTATTTGAGAGCTGGAGAGGAAAGTTATTACCACTCAATAAGGGAAAACTTCCTGGGTGAGATGCCATTTGATTTGGACTTGCTAGGTTTTTAACAAGAAGGAAGGGAGAGTATTCTAGACCTAGGAAACTGCCCAAGCAGAGACATGGAGACAGAACTTATATCTTCAAGGGACAGAGAGTTCTGCAGTTTGACTGGCCGTAGAACATTTGGAATAATGGTAATGATAAGATAAGAATGCAAAAGTAGATTAGGACCAGACTGGAGAAAACTTTGAATGCCAAGGAGTTTGGACTTTACTTGGAAAGCAAGAAGGAGACCCTGAAAATCTTGAAGCAGAGGAAAGATTTATAAGGAGCAAATATAATTTTTTTTAACTTCTCACACTTTCCTGACATACAGTAATATTGACCTCTCCCTCCCACTAACACTATGTAGGGAAGAATTCTAGAAAGTCTGCAAGTCTGCATAATCCCACTCAGTTTTTCAGGGGGAGTTGAAGCTACTTGAAAGACAATTTGGAGAGAAAATTAGGACATTTTGGGTTGATTCTAGTAGAAGAGGAAATACCAAGGTGTACTGGGTGGGGGAATCACCATATTGCAATCTAATGTCAATGACATGCCCAGAGATGAGAAAGATAGAGCTACATTCTTGATAAGGGAGAGAGTTTCAGGCTTTGAGAATAGCCAGTGAAAATACACAGGACAGCTAGGAGGATAGTGTCACTGAATCACTGAAGGATAAGGAGTAAGAAAACTGGAAAGGTAGGATAGGATAATGTTATGAGGGGCTTTAAAATACAAATCAGATTTTTTTATTTGATCGTTAGAAGAAATAGGTGTCAGTAGAGTTGATTGAATGAGGAAGAGGATGATATAGTCAAACTTGAGATTTAGGAAAATAAATTTGACAGCTGAGTGAAGAAAAGATTAGACTTGGGAGAGACTTGAGGCAGAAGACCCAACCAAAAGATGTTGCACAAGAGATGTTGAAAGATAAAAGAGATAAGGTTTGACCACAGATTGAGTATGAAGGGTGAGACGGAATGAGAACTACAATATAGGATGAGATATAGGTTATAAATCCAATTAGGAGGATGATGGTGCCATCGATAGTAAAAGGGAAATTAGGAAGAGAGGAGGGTTGGGGGAAGAGAAAGGTTATGAGTTCAGTTTTGGATATGTTGAGTTTAAGATACCTGCAAGATAACCAATTTGAGATATTCAATGGGCAATTGAAAGGTTAGGGCTGGATGAATGGATTTGAAAATCATCTACATAGAGATGATGATTAAATCCTTGAGAACTGATGAGCTCACCAAATTAAATAACATAGAGGGAGAAGAGTGCTTAGGACAGATCCCTGGGAGACATTCCCAGTTAGTAGTCAAATCCTAGATGAAGATCCAGAAAATGAGATTGAAAAGAAATAATCAGTCAAGTAGGGAGAGAACTATGAGAAAGTATTGTCATGAAAATCTATGGAGAAAAGAATATCAAGAAGGATAGGGTGATCAACAGTGTCAGTTAATCTATAAGTTTCCTGAGGACCTGGCAGGTCACTCTTAATATGACATAAATATTTAGCTTATTAGATTCCTCCTGTCTTTTTGACCAAAGTTGAGGGTAAATGGAAAGAACCGTCACAAAATGTTTTCTCTAATGTCTCAAAAGTCAGAATTCTTTTAAGATTTTGGTAACATACAACTCAGTTCAAACTTGGAAGAAATGTTTCTTTCTTTATGTCTGGAACACACTCACTAATTATATATGTCTCCCCAGAGAAGCTATCCCAAATATAAGTTCCTCTGTGGATCAGTCCCATAGCCTCACTGATGTGCTTATGTTAATAACTACCTGGAGGATACATTAGGTCAAAACAATGAATGGAGTTATAATTTCACTAGATATCAAAGAGTTAGAGAACAATTAAAGAACTGATTAGAGCACCAAGTGATTAAATGATTTGTCCAGAGTTACAGTCAGTATGTGTCAGAGGCAGCACTTAAAAATTAGATTTTCTCAGCTTAGAGGCTGGCTTTCTATTATACCACACTGCCTTTGTTCAAAACAAATAGCATATAGCTTTGGTAATAAGACAAGAAAAAGAGATTAAAGGAATTAGAGTAGGTCATGAGGAAACCAAATTATCACTCTTTGCAGATGATATGATGGTCTACTTAGAGAACCCTAGAGAATCAACTAAAAAACTATTAGAATTAATTGAATGTGGAACAAAACTAAGAATTAGGAGGGCCAGGAAATGAATCTTGTAGAAAGAGAAACTTTAGCAGAGATTAGAAAGAAGGCAGCAAAGCCAGGAAGTAGAGTTGAGGAGGACAGTTCCAAGCATGCATGACAAGCAATGAAAACGCCTAGTTTTCAAAAATGGGGTATCTTGTATATATCATTTGTGGAGTTATTTGAATGTTGTATTCCTCATTAGAATGACAGTCCCTTAAATGCAAAATTATTTATTTTACCTTTCTTGGACCTTCACTCCAACCCTCAGCACTTAGCACAGTGCCTGACACATAGTAATACTTTATAAATGTTTCTTGATTTGACTTGTATAGTTTCTTCTGGGATTTCAAATTGATCTTATGGGCAAGCTGTATTTCTCTCAAGAGCTTTGCTCGCACATGTTTTGGAGTTATTCCCTTCTTTCTAACTTTCTCCTTTCTATTGAGGGATCCAAAATCCTTAGTCTCCCATATTCCTAATCTCAGAATCATTCTCAACATCTCAGTCTCCCTCATCTGATTTATTCAGTCAGATTCCAAGTCACCACAACTTCTCTCATAGTCTTACCCTTCTCTTCATTCCCATGGCTACCACCTTAGCTTAGGTTTTTAGCCATATTCATTGACTACCGTCTTGTATTGGTATTGTATACCTCTGAAGTTTTAATTTCTTCTTGCTTTCTTCTGCTGCTATCCCTAAAGCCAACTCAAGAAATCTCTATCTATTTCTCCAATTATAATTAAATAGATTAGTGTTCATCTGGGTTCAAGTGGCTGCATTGCACCTGACGTTATAGAGCAGATAGAACTATCTTCTTGTTAGATGATATCAAATAGATTAGAGACCATTCCAATTCTGTATTCTCATCACTTATAACCCATTACTACTCAAAAACAGACTGGATTTGACTTTAAATTCAGGCTCAGCATTTTATTCACAATGCCATCAACTTTCCTTGTGTGTATATATATTCATATATATATATATATGTATACATTTGCATATATACATATGTATTTGTATATACAGGAGAGAGAGAGAGAGAGAGACAGAGAAACAGACACAGAGACTGAGACCAAGAGACAGAAGAAATGAGAGAGAGGGAAAGAATGTTTTCTCCTTCCTCTAGTTGCCAGCAGCAGTTGGATGGTACAGCAAGCAAGTAGAACATTGGGTGTGGAATGAGAAAGAGCTGAGTTCAAAGGTGACCTCAGACACTTAGGAGAATGTAAGTCTCTTTACCCTTATCTGTCTCAGTTTTCTCAACTGTAAAATAGAGATGATAATAGTACCTACTTATTAGGATTATTGTGAGGATCTAATGAGGATATTTATAAAGCATTTAGCATAGTACCTGGCATATAATTAGTCCCTAATAAATGCTTATTCCATCTCCTACCTTTTTGATTAGATTTACAACATTTCTAGCAAATATATTCTTTTTTTTCTTGCTTTTTACTAAGGCAATTGGGGTTAAGTGACCCCTTTAGTAAAAAGTACATTCATACTACTTTTTACTAAAGGGGTAGGGAAATAATGTAGCCTGGAGTAGAATACCGAGGTACCTAAGATAGCATGTACAGAGGAGATAAGAGGTTTGAATTCAAATCTTGTCTCTAACATTTACCTTTGGTAAGATATTCCATCTCTCTATGTTTAAATTTCTCTATCTATATATTGAAAATAATAATGTACTATTTCCCTCATAGAGTTCTTATGAGGACAATACTTTGTAAACCCTCAAGTACTATAGAACCATGAGTTATTATTTCCTGATTGGTGTTGAATTCTGTATTTTATAATAACATAATTCTGTCTTTGTCACTGAATTACTATTTGGCTCTGGCCAAATATCTTACCTTCAAGGCAAAAGCTTTAATTTTCTTTCTTGTCAAATGACTGAATGGCATAGGTAGCCTCCAAGGCTCCTGGCATTCTTGAAAGTATGTGAATCTGGGAGACCAGTCAGCCCTGCCCCCTTATGCAAAGGTGTGGATGCAGAGCTGCTGATATTCCTACAAGAGGCTACCAATTGTAGTGCTTGACTTCAATTCAACCCTTCCTTCACTCACACAGACCAGTATGTTCCCACCAGGGATTCTGACTTTTCTGAGGGCATGTAGCAGACAAGTGCACCAGCCTAGAAAACACATATATACAACAACAACAATGGGGTGAGAAGAAGCCACCAGAAACTGCAGCAACAGATTTCCTTAGCAGAAAAAATCCATTATATACTAAGTAGGCAGATTTACTCTCAGATACTGAGCTCAACAACTAAGTCCTTCCATAGCCCTACAAAGTGGCCAGGTGAGATGAATAGCACAGGGATGCTTCCCTTTGCTATGTCTTATAGCAATGGCATCATAGCCCCTTTTGGATGGCAATAGATGGTTCTCCTATGGTGTGACTTTAGCTTTAGGGCCTGAGTAGCCCATCCTATGCCATTCTTCACCAATGGAGACCCTTCTGCTGCTGTACAAAGAATAATATGGTCTGTGGAAGGCAGAATAAGTATTGGGAAGAGTGATGAACTTGGTTTCACACAGTATCAAGGTTCAAGTCCTATACCTGATACTTCCTATCTGTGTCACCGGCTAAACTCAGGATCAATGTTTGATCTCTGGTTCTTAAATTTCTGTAGCAGAAACGCTCTGGCCTTACTGTCCCAGAGCCAGGCCTGCTTCATCTCCCCTCACGCTTTTAGAGGTCTCTGAGGAGTTGGGGGTATCAATTCTAGAATGCCTTTAAAGGGACTCAAGCTCATATCAATCAAGTTACCCCTTTGTAAGCACCAGTTATTAGTGCCCAAGTCCCATTTAATCAATTTAACATCAATTTTCTCTTACAAAGGGATATTTAGTTTGAAGATATAGCAAGAATAAAGATGCAAACATACCCTCCACACAAACTTTGGGGACATACCCTACTTTATTTCCACTGCAATCTTTAAGCAGAATGGGCTCAAATTTAATTCCGTTTCTACATAGCAATGGTATCACCAAGTCTGATGAGGCACAACATAAGACTCAACTACTATTAGGCTGGGCATGAAAGTTACTCCCAAAGATAATTTCTTGTTCCTTGGGGCACTGATGCTAAATTGACTGCAAAATATGGTGTGAACATTGACTCTTAAGACTCTGGGACACTGGGGTAGCAATCCTCTTGACTTTTTGAAATTTACAAATCCAGGGGTCTCCAATCCTTTTCCTTGAAACAAAAAAGAACAAATATCAAAGGAAAAAAGATCAATCCCCTTTTTTCATGAAGATATGTGTAAGTATTGAATGGAGGAAGGCTCAATGCTTCTCCCCTTCCAGGTTTGTCTCTCATCAGATACAATCAACAGAGAAGTCAAACCAAGGAAGAGGAGGCAACGTGAAAAATGATCAAGTCTCTGTCACTAGTGCTCTTTTGAAGGCACTACCAGTTCTAGCTACACAGCCAATTTGAAACACTTCTAACTGTATAGTTAACAGACTAGAAACCAATTACAGAATGCTACACATATGCTCTGTAGCTATTCCATGATATTTAAATCACATATCATCTCAGTTCTCTTGGAATTAGGCTCATTTACCTATTTGTTCTGTGTAGGAATACACTGACACCACTCCAAATATATATCAGTCCCCTACCCCTCCATGGCATTTTCTAGCTGTATCTTCTTTCATTAAACCTCAGTTTCTTTATCTGTGAAATGGGAATGAATAACAATAATTCATGCTACTGCTCAGAGTTATTGTACCAAAAGTGTTTTTACAAAGAAGTATGTAAATGCAAATTACTGCTGCCATTACTATATGTGACAGCTGTGAGGCACAATGATAAAATCAACTTTTAGATATCTTTGGATAAATTCAATCTTAATTTGCTGTTTCATTCTTTGCATTTGTATCTCCATTGTTTAGCCTAGAGCCTGACAAATGGTAGTGCTTAGTACAGAACTTGGCACATAGTAAGCACTTAATAAGTATCTGCTGATTGACTTGATTAATTGAACTAATGAAAGGAAAGAAATATTGTGTGATTTAGCAGAGGGAAGTGAAGGAGATCAAGTGAGGGAGGACAGAATTCCAGCCTATCTTTAGATGTCTAACGTGATGAATATGGCATAATATGGCTTCTAGAGATTCTTTCCTCTAGAGGTCCTTCAGTCTGATTTTCTTTTTCTGTAGTCAAATGGCCAAAAAGAAATTCAGCAGATGAAATTATAAAGGGTCAGTGGTGGAAGGAGCCTTGATAATAGCAACACATGTTGAAGCAATACGTTCGAAGGCTTTCAAAATATTTTCTACACAATAACTCCAATAAGGAGGTAGATAATATAATTACTCCCACTTTATTAATAAGGAAACTGGAACTTTGAGAGGCTAATTGATTTGCCTATGGTCATATCTAAATTGCTGTGTCAAGATTTGAACTTAGGTTTTCTGAATTAAGGTTCAATCCTTTATCCATTGCACTAACTACCTCTCAATGTAGAGCATACACATAAAATGCTCTATATCATCCCTCCATAATTAGTTCTAATAAGGATAGGAGCTGATGGGAGCAACATTCTCTAGAAATATTCTATATTTTAGATATTTTAAAACAGACCATAACAGTAATGCGTTATTGGTGGAGTTGTGAAATGATTCAACCATCCTGGAGAGCAATTTGGAACTATGGTCAAAAGGCTATCAAACTATGCCCACCCTTTAATTCAGCACTGTCTACTGGGTCTGTATCCCAAAGAGATCATAAAAGAGGGAAAAGAACCCTTATGTGCAAAAATTTTTGTAGCAACAAAGACCTGGAAATTGAGTGGATGCTCATCAGTTGGGAGTGGCCGAATAAGTCATGGTATGTTGTTAGTGTAATGGAATATTATTGTTCTATAAAAATGACGGGCATCCTGGTTTCAGAAAAGCCTAGAAAGACATGAACTGATGCTGAGGGAAGTGAACAGAACCAGTACATTATACATAGTAATAGCAAAATTGTGTAATGAATTATGAAGGACTTTACTTTTCTCAAGCAGTAATTCAAGGAAATTCCAACAGACTTGAGATAGAAAATGCCAATCACATTCAGAGAGAGAACTATGGAGACTGAATGTAGATTGAAGCATAGTATTTCCACTTTTTTGTTGTTGTTTGCTTTTTAAAAAATTTTTCATGTTTTTTTATCTTTTGATCTGATTTTTCTTGCAAAACATGACAAATAGGGAAATATGTTTAATAGAATTGCACATATTTAACCTATATCTTATTACTTGCTATCTTGGGGAGGTAAGGGAGGAAGGGAGAAAAATTTGGAACACAATTTTACAAAAATTAATGTTGAAAATGAACTATACATGTGTTTGGAAAAATAAAATACTATTTAAAAAAACCAGACCATAAATGTCAGAATCAGAAGGGGCCTTAGAGCACTGAGTGTCAGAGATAGAAAGAAGCAATTTTGAGTATAGAATATCAGAACTCAGAAGAACCTTAGAGCACAGAATATCAGAGCTAGAACTTATTCAGAGGTAATCTAGTCCAACCCATTCCTTTAATAGATGTGGAAATTGAGGTCCAGTCAAGGAAACTAACTTATCAAATATCACACAGTGATTTAGTGGCAAAGTCAAAATTAGATCCTATATCTTTTGATTCTAGGCTGAAGGCTCATTCCATTTATCCAAGTCAATAACTGTTTATTAAGCATGTACCATATGTAGGAAACTGTGCTAAATATTATATATATACATATATATATACATATATAAAAGTCAAGTCAGAAGTCATGCTCTCAAAGAGATTGCAACCCAATAAGGAGATAGCCATGTAGGTAAATAATTAATTACAATGCAAATTAGACAGCAAATACAAAGGAGTTACTCATGCAAACTACTATGTGAAATGTGAGGAAAAAGAGATAGTGTTTGGTTGAAGAGACCAAGAAAGATAGCATGGAAGAAGTGGCATCTCAGTTGGACTTTGAATGCAGGGAGGAATAAGGAGAGAGGAGTGAAGAGTGAAGATCTCTGTTTCAGGCATTAGGGCAAAGGAATAGTGTATATAAGCAGTAGCACAGACATCAGAAGAGAACAGGATGAAAATGGGGCACAGAGAATCAGTTAATTTCACTAGAGGGTATTGCATATGTAGGAAGTAGGCTAAGATAATACTAAAGTCATTAGAAATCTGATTATAAAGACTCCTGCACGTCAGGACCAGAAGTTTGGATTTTATTCTGGGTAATACAGAAAAGTTTCTGACATGGTGAGAAGCATGGTCAGAGCAACAGCTTAAGAGATATTTCAACTTTGAGGACTTCTATTTGCTTATCTATAAAATGACCAGAAGACCTCAAAAGATCCTTCTGGTTCTAAATCTTGTGAACTACTGTATAGTTTTTAAGAAAAAGAGTCCTGTGATGAGAGGATCTGAGTTTGAATCTCAACTCTTCTATTTACTACCTATGTGATCTTGGGCAGGTCATTTAGCTACTGTAAGCCTCATTTCCTTCCTCTATCAAACTATTCTGAATGACATGGCTTCTAAGATTCTTTCAAACCTAATATTTTGATCCCATGGAGTAATAAGATCAGGGAAACAACCTGCTTCTTGGATCCCCTATTCTACACTTTTTCAGCTTTTTATCCTGCATAAACTTCTACTGCTATATGAGCCAGTCATGCCTTCTGGTCCTGTCCCTACCCACCAGCCCCAATTTCTGTTGACTTCCCTTCCTCACATATTTCACATTGTAGATGAACTTCACTTCAGGGAAACATGAAATTGTCCTCCCATGATATTCTCTACTTGTCAGAATCCAAATAAAAGTCTTTCTGTGTGACCTTAATCACCTTTCTTCCCTGGGTTTTTGTTACCACAACAAAGTCCTCTAGCTTTTTCTTTTCCACCATTTCACACAAGTTTGAAAGGATAGAATGAGATCAGAACTGTGAAACTACTTTGAAGATGGAAGTCTCAGAGAATTCCACAGTGCTTATCGGAAGGAGCTGAAAGGCAGTGTCTTTCTATAGGATTTATTTATGCGACTCAGATAAAGTTTATTCCAGCTATTATTAATCTGGTCTTAACTCACTGGAAAACAGGCTGTGTCCTTCATACAGGGAGATGACTCATTCCCTCTTTTGATAGCATTATTAGTCTAGTAGATCAGAATAATGCTGAGGACAGAGTGCACTGGATTTTAGGGAGGCATCTGACAAACTCTGTTGCAGTATCCTCTTGAACAAGATGGAACATTGGGCCAGTGAAATCCAATCAATATTAGTTAAGCACCTAATGAATGCTTTCTGAGGGCAGAGGCAAAAATTTAGAGAAGACATGGTTCTTCCTCTTGAGTCACTCAAGATACATAAAAATAATATGTAAGTGAAGGAGGCAGGAACAAGAAGATGGATGACACTCCAAAACGTTATTTTTATCTGGGGCTACATCAATAGTCACCTGGAGTCCAGAATGAAGAAAATGATTATTTCATTGTCCTTTGTCCTGGTCAAACCACATCTGCACATTGCAGTTTAATTCCTAAAATGTGGGGCATATTTTCAGAAGGATATTGACTAACTGGAGTATGTCCAGAGCAAAATAGCCAGAATGTTGAGAAGACTGAAGATCATACATCCAAGGATTCATGGAAGGAATGAGAGATAAGAAAACTTAAGGAAATGGGACTTGAAAGCTGCCAATTATTTGAAGGTGGTTAACCTGATAAAGAGAGATTAGACTAGTCTGTTTGGCTCCTGAGGGCAGAACCAGAAACAATTAGTAGAAAGTAAAGAGAGGTTGATTTAGGTTTGATGAAAAGAACATCTGAACATTTATTGTTCAGAGTGGAATGTATTACATTGGGAGAGAGTGACTAAAGGCCTTTCAGCAATGTCTAAGTGAATTCCTGTTTAGAATATTTGGGAAGATATAGAAGACAGAGATTCCTGCTTGAGTCTAGTTAAGCCTAAATAGTCTGTGGGGTGCCTTCCAGCTTTGAGATTCTGTGATTTTTCAAGAAACTGGCAGAAATGTTGTGCACAGCACCAACAAGATTATATGATGATCAACTGTGATGGACTTGGCTCTTTTCAGCTCTTTTCAGCAATTCAGGCCAATTGGAGAAAGCTATCTTCATCCCAAAAGAGAACTGTGGGGACTGAATGTGGATCATGACACAGTTTTTTCACCTTTTTTTGTTGCTGTTTTCTTGCTTGTTTTTTTTTTTTCTCATTTTTCCCCCTTTGATCTGATTTTTCTTGTGCAGCTTGATAAGTGTGGAAATATGTTTAGAAAAATTGCACATTTAATCTAAATTGGATTAGTTGATATATAGGAGAGGGCATGGGAAGAAGGGAGAGGGAAAAATTTGGAACACAAGGTTTTGCAAGGATGAATGCTGAAAACTATCTCTGCATGTATTTTGAAACTAAAAGCTATTTAAAAAAACATTTTTCTTACTAAAAACTTCCATTTTGATAGCACCTTACAGGGCTCTTTGTGAACACCAAACTTGTGAGGTACATAATGTATCATTATCCCCATTTCATGAAAGATGAGACTGAAGTTCATCAAAATAAAATAACTCATTCATGGTCATAAACCTAGCAAATGTTGGATTCTAGTTGACTCTGCCAAGGTTACCTGGGAATGAATGGCAGAGCTGGAATTAGAAGCTAGATCTCACTCCTAAGCCAGGATTCTTTCCCATTATTTTTAGTGAAAAAAAATGAACAGAGGATGATACAGTATGGAAGGCTGGGCCAGCATCTTCTCAGAGCTGAGGGGTGAAAGTGACAGCCAAACTCTGATAAGTGGAGTAATGATAGACAGGGATTTTTAAAATTAGAAAATATCAAGTTTAGAAAGAAATATGGGGAAGGAGAGGTCAGAAAGAATAAGCAGAAATAGTCTATTGCTCTTCCAAAGCTTTAAAATGAGAGCACTAACTGACAAAGCCTTACAAAGTTTCTGAGTCTAGAAAATAAGTCAAAGCCAGTTTGTAATTCTAGGTTTTGTAAGAAGAGGCAGAGAAGGGGTAATGGTAGAATCAACAAGCCTACTACATTGTGCTTGGGTGCTTCTGTTTCTTTACATCATACTCTAAAAGAAATTTTTTCTCTGAGACTGATATGCAGATATAGATCATTCACCTTGAGTTACTGATGATCATTATTTCCAAATATAAAGGCTAATAATCTAATAATTTTTTTACCAAAAGTTCTTACAAAACAGTGGCAAGGAAATAGTTCATGCAATGATAGAAAAGTACACTGGAGTAGATATCAGGAGATAGATTTCAGATGGACTCTGGGACTTACTTAGCTTATGACTTTGGGCAAAGTGCTTGACCAGTTCAAAAGAACTAGATGCACAAGAGAAAGTCAGAAACTATATGAATACAACTACAAAACACTTTCCATACAAATAAAGTCAGATCTAATAAGTTGGAAAAATATCAAATACTCATGGGTAGGCCAAGTGAATATAATAAAAATGACAATACTATCTAAATTAATCTGCTTATTTAGTGCCATACCAATCAAACTCCCAAGAGATTATTTTACCAATCTAGAAAAAATAATAACAAAGTTCATCAGGAAGAACAAAAGGTCAAGAATTTCAAGGGAAATAAAGAAAAAAAAATGCCAATGAAGGTGGCCTACCTGTTCCAGACCTAAAACTATATTATAAAGCAGCCGTCATCAAAATCATTTGGTACTGGCTAAGAAAAAGAGTAGTTGATCAGTTGAAAGGGTTAGGTTCACAGGGCAAAATAGTCAATAACTACAGCAATCTAGTGTTTGACAAACCCAAAGACCCCAGCTTTTGGAATAAGAACTCACTATTTGACAAAAACTGTTGGGAAAATTGATAATTGGTAAGGCAGAAACTAGGTATTGGCCCACACCTAACACCCCTAACACCATATACTAAGATAAGGTTGAAATGGGTTCATGATTTAGACATAAAGAGTGATATTATAAGCAAATTAGAATAACATAGGATAGTTTACCTATCAGATCTGTGGAGAAGGAAGGAATTTGTGACCAAAGAAGAACTGGCACTCATAGTTGAACACCAAATAGATAATTTTGATTATATCAAGCTAAAAAGTTTTTGTACAAACAAAACTAATGCAGACAAGATTAGAAGGGAAGCAATAAATTGGGAAAACATTTTTACATTTAAGGGTCCTAATAAAGGCCTCATTTATTTTTTTCTTTCCTTTTTCTTTTTTCCCCCTGAGGCAACTGGGATTAAGTGACTTGCCCAGGGTCACAAGAGTAGGAAATGTTAAGTGTCTGAGATCAGATTTTGAACTCAGGTCCTCCTGACTTCAGAGCTAGTGCTCTATCCATTGTACCACCTAGCTGCCCCAAGGCCTCATTTCTAACATACATATAGAATTGACTCAAATTTGTAAGAATTCAAACCATTCTCTAATTGATAAATAGTCAAAGGATATGAACAGACAATTCTCAGATGAAGAAATTAAAACCATTTCTAGTCATATGAAAAGGTGCTTTAAATCACTATTGATTAGAAAAATGCAAATTAAGACAACTCTGAGATACCACTACACACTTCTCAGATTGGCTAAGATGACAGGGAAAAAAAGATAAATATTGGAGGGGATGTGGGAAAAGTGGGACACTGATACATTGTTGGTGGAATTGTGAATGGATCCAACTATTCTGGAGACCAATCTGGAACTATGCTGAAAGAGTTATCAAACTGTGCATACCATTTGACCCAGCAGTGTTTCTATTGAGCCTATATCCCAAAGAGATCTTAAAGGAGGGACAGGGACCCACATGTGCAAAAATGATTGTGGCAGCCCTTTTTGTAGTGGCTAGAATCTGGAAATGAGTGAATGCTCATCAGATGGAGAATGGCCAAGTAAATTATGGTATATGAATGTTATGGAATATTAATGTTCTATAAGAAACGATCAACAGGATGATTTTAGAGAGGCCTGGAGAGACTTACAAGAACTGATGTTAAGTGAAATGAGCAGAACCAGGAGATCATTGTGCATAGCAACAACAATATTATAAGATAATCAATTCTGATGGATGTGACTCTTTCCAACAAGGAGATGATTGAGGCCAGTTTCAATGGTCTTATGATGAAGAGAGCCATCTACATCCAGAGGACTGTGGGAATTGAGTGTGGATCACAACATAACATTCTCATTCTTTTTGTTGTTGTTTGCTTGCATTTTGTTTTCTTATTCATTTTTTCCTTTTTGATCTGATTTTTCTTGTGCAGCAAAATAATTGTATAAATATGTTTACAATATATTGGATTTAACATATATTTTAACATGTATAACATATATTGAATTACTTGCCATATAGGGGAGGGGACGGGGGAAGAAGGGGAAAAAATTGGAACACAAGGCTATGCCAGGGTCAATGTTGAAAAATTATCTGTGCATATATTTGGAAAATAAAAAGCTTTAATAAAAAAGAAAGAAAAAAAGAAAAAGAACTGAGTGTAAATCCCAAGTCTGATCTTTACTAGCTATATGACCTTGGATAGATTGCTTTCTCTGGACATGAGTTTTTTTCTCTAAAGAACAAGGATGTTTTAGACAATTTATAAGGCCCATTCCAGTTCCATGATTCTAAAATCTCTTCCAACTCTGACATCCCATACAGATGTCATGGCATTTTCATAGCTCCTCCTCTATAAGCTGGTGCCATTTTTAGTCATTTCTATTTGGGTGCTGGCACAGCCTGTTTATAATATCCTTGCAATATTTTCTCATTTGCAATTGGTAGTTTAAAGAATTTGAAATTCTTTCATGTTTTTCTTTCATTTGACCTCCTAAATGCCTTTTACTACTGCTTGACTATGGGCAAGTCACTCAATCACTCTGGGCCTCAAGCTTCCTTATCTTTAAAATGGGAGGTAGGGTTTGGATTAGACTAGATGGTTTCTAAGATTTTTACAGAGGAGGAAACTAAGGTTGAAATGATTTTTTTCTAGACTGTCTAGTAAGTGGGATTACAAATCTAGGGCAAGAAACTAGGTGTCCTGGAAAGGGACCCACATGTGAAAAAATGCTGTGGCAGCCCTTTTTGTTGTGGCAAGAAACTGGAAACTCAGTGGATGCCCATCAATTGGAGAGTGGCTGAATAAATTATGGTATATAAATGTTATGGAATATTCTTGTTCTATCAGAACAATCAGAAACAATCAGCAGGATGATTTCAGAGAGGCCTGGAGAGACTTACAGGAACTGATGCTAAGTGAAATGATCAACCAGGAGATCATTGCACACAGCAACAGTAAGATTATACAATGATCAGTTCTGATGGACATGGCTCTTCTCAACAATGAGATGATTCAGGCCAGTTCCAATGATCTTGTGATGATGAGAGCCATTTACATCCAGAGAGAAGACTGTGGGAACTGAATGTGGATCACAACATAGCATTTTCACTTCTTTTGTTGTTGTTTGCTTGAATTTTATTTTCTTTCTCATTTTTCTTCCTTTTTGATCAGCAAGATAATTATATAAATGTGTATGCCTTTATTCGATTTACATATATTTTTACTATGTTTAATATATATTGGATTATTTGCTACCTAGGGGAGAGGGTGGAGGAAGAGAAGGAAAATTGGAACACAAGGTTTTGCAAGGGAAAATGTAGAAAAATTATTCTTGCATATGTTTTGAAAATAAAAAGTTTCAATAAAAAAAGAAAAATAGAAACTAGGTTTCCTGTCTGCAGGTCAAGTATCCTTTCCTGTATACTAGAATTAAAATGAAGGTAATAGTGGCTCTTAAAGATGTGAGGGTGATAATGGTGAAGGTGATGGTGCATGATGACAATAACTTGTAGGTATTCAGTGATAGTTACAAAGATGTTACATGATTACATGGTTAGCTACATTTTACAGATCATAGAATTAAGTATCCTCTATAACATTCAAGACAAATAGTCACCCACCTCTGCTCTGAAGACCAAGAATGTAGAATTCTCCACTTTTCAATAAAGTCTGAAGATTCTATTATTGGACAGATCTACTTGCAGAGAAATCTGTCCTTGTATTGAACTGGTGTCTGATTCCCTGAAACTTATGCCCATTTTTTCTTATCCTGACTTCTGGAGAGGAGAGTAATAGGTCTAAAGCCTCACCTACATGGAAACCCTCCAAATACTTGAAGACATTGTATTATCTATAAGTATTTTCTAAATTAAAAAATCCCAGGTACTCTAAATTAATGGTGTCAAATTCAGATAGAAATGGCTGCCATTCAACTGTACATAAGCATCTCTATGGGTGCATATTGACTTAGAAAGCCACATTATCAACAGTATGTATGTTTTATCATATTTTCATTTATGTTGTTCAATATTTTCCAATTATATTTTAAACTGGTTTAGGCCACACTCAAGAATGCTGTGAGATAGATAATTTTGACTATATTAAGTTAAAAAGTTTCTGTAGAAATAAAACTAATGCAGACAAGATTAGGAGGGAAGCATCAAATTGGGAAATCATCTTTACATTTAAGGATTTGGATAAAGGCATCATTTCTAAAATTTATAGAGAATTGTCTCATATTTATAAGAATTCAAGCCACTCTCCAATAGATAAGTGGCCAAGGGATATAAACACAATTTTCAGATGATGAAATTAAAACCATTTCTAGTCATATGAAAAGTTGCTCCAAATCACTATTGATCAGAGAAATGCAAATTAAGACAGCTCTGAGGTACCACTACACACCTGTCAGATTGGCTAAAATGACAGGAAAAGATAACGATGAATGTTGGAGGGAATGTGGGAAAACTGGGACATTAATACATTGTTGGTGGAACTGTGAATGGATCCAACCATTCTGGAGAGCAATTTGGAACTATGCTCAAAAAGTGATCAAACTATGCATACCCTTTGACCCAGCAGTGTTTCTATTGGGCCTACATCCCAAAGAGATCTTAAAGGAGGGAAAGTGACCCACAAGTGCAAGAATGTTTGTGGCAGCCCTTTTTGTAGTGGCTAGAAACTGGAAGCTGAAAGGATGCCCATCAATTGGAGAGTGGTTGAATAAATTATGGTATATGAATGTTATGAAATATTATTGTTCTGTAAGAAACAACCATCAGGATGATTTCAGAGAGGCCTGGAGAGACTTGCATGAACTGATGCTGAGCAAAGTGAGCAGAACCAGGAGATCATTATACACAGCAACAACAATATTATATGATGATCAATTCTGATGGACATGGCTCTCTTCAACAATGAAATGTTTCAAACCAGTTCCAGTTGTTCAGTGAAGAAAGCCATATACACCCAGAGAGAGGGATATGAAATGTGCACCACAACATAATATTTCCATGATCTCTATCGATGTTTGCTTGCATTGGGTTTTCTTTCTCAGATATTTTTGTTCATGTAGATATGATTGTTCTTGCACAGCAAGGTAAGTATGGAAATATGTATACATATATTTGACTTGTCAAGTATTCTAATATAATTAACATGTAGCGGACTTCCTGCCATCTAGGGGAAGGAAGGGGACTAGAGGGGGAAAATTTGTAACAGAAAGCTTTGTAAGGATCAATGTTGAAGAACTACCCATACATACGTTATGCAAATAAAAAGCTTTAACAAAAAAAATTTTAAAAAGAGTGGTGTGGGCTGCATCTTTGACATCTCTGCTTTAAGTTATTCTTACATGGAACTATCTCCATTCCTTTCATCATCTCAGTTGCCATCTTTTGCTTCAATTTATCAATTTTCTTCCTAAAGTATGGCTGCAGAATTCAACACAATTGCCCAGACATGGCCTGGCTCAGGCAGAACATAGCAGGACTATGGCTTTCTTCTTTGAGGATATTCTACTTCTTTTGAGACAGAGGTACTACAAAGTTTTCTTTCTTGTCACATAATTAATTCATATTGAGCTTACAGACTGGATAAAATCCTCACATATTTTTGATAAAACTAGTGTGTGGACATGCTCATACAAATACCAAATGCCTATCTATTTTGTATTTGTGTAACTGAGTTTTTGAGCCAAAGGAAAAACTTTATATTTACCTGTATTAAATTTCACTTTGGTAGAGACACCCCATTGTTCTAGTCTCATGAGATCTTTTCAAATGCTAGTTCTGTCAACCACTGCTAACTATCCCTTCCAATTTAATGTCATCCACCAATTTGGTAAGTATTCTAACTATGCCTTCATTCAAATTATTAACAGAAATGCTGGAACATAGCCAAAAAAAAGAAGAATTATACATTTATCACTAGAGCCCCTCACCCACTTAACATTAACCCATTAATAACTAATCTTCAGGCCTGACAATCTTTGGATTAGTCAATCAGTTCCAGACTGTGCTATCATTTAAACCATAACACCTCTCCTCCCAATATTGTTTTTGGTGGTGGGGAATTAAACCTGAGACTTTTTTTTCTTTTTGCAATGGTGGTATGTATTGATGATGGCAATAAAAGTGAAGATGATGCTGGAGAAGATAATATTGGCCATAATGAAAGCATGGGTGAAAATGCTCTTTCATCTGTCATGGGACATTCAGAACTGCTGGCTTCAGTGTTTCCTTTTTGTCCTGATTATGAAATCAGTTTACAAATATCTGTGTACCAGTTTCATACCAGCCACCCACCTCTTAAGAGGCTGGAAGGATGATCAAATTCAACCAGAGGTATTTTTAACTTGACTCCCTTCCTTCCTTCCTCCTTTCCATTTTCAGCCCTGTGAGTCTGTCAGAGCCCTGCGCCACCCGAGTGAAAGGTGAAGACGAAGAGATAGAGACAGAATGTAACTGACAGTGTTTGCAGGGCAGACGTAAGGCATCACGGCAGGGAGGAGACGCAACAGCCACTTTGATGGAAACTTCAGAGCATAGATGTTGTAGGGTTTTTTAAAAAAAACTTTTATTAGAAAATTGGCACTTTCAGGAAAAATGGCATATCTCACTGTATTAGGAAAAAGGACAAGAAATGGAGGGGGCAGACCAACAGAGATGTGGGAGACAGAGATAAAAGACAAAGAGAAAGAGACAGAGAGAAGGAGGGAGGGAGGGAGGGAAAGAGAAGGGAGAAGGGAGAGAGAGGAAAAGAGAGAGAGAGAGACAGACAGAGAGAGAGAGAGAGAGAGAGAGTGCTCCTCTAGATGTGCTAAATCAAATCCTCTAGATGTGCAATATTGATATATAGTATAGGTATGTATAGATGGATGTGTGTCTACATGTACATATTTACATCTACCTTCAAGTTTCTGTGATTGGCCAGCTTTTCTTCTTCCCTATACTATATGTTTTAAATTGGGATTCACAGAACCATCAAAGGATTTGTGGATCAATTTCAGGAGATCTGTGAATTTGGATTTTTAAAAATATATTTTGATTTTCTTGTTTTTTCTTTGTAATAAAGACCAAGTCAGAAGATAATCTAGTAATAGAGTAAGCATTGTGGCTGAGACTTTTCATTTCATGAGAACTGGTACATCACAACCAAAGGGGTTTCTGATACAAAAAAATTAATAAACCCTGCTCTATGCTATCTTTTAACCGTGTCAGAACTTCTGCTTCCATGTAAACAAGGCAACTTTACAGTACAGAAGATCAAGAACTGACCCTGCGGTCAAGAGTTCTGAGTTCAAAACCAACTTCAGATACTTAATAGCTATGTGTGACCCTTGGAAAATGAATTGACCTCTTTCTCTGTCAGTTTCTCTATCTGGCAAATGGGGATAATAATAGCATCTTATTTATACTTAAAATAATTAGAACAGTGTTGTTGTGAGACTCAAATGAAATAATATTTGTAAAGCGCTTTGCAAAACTGAAAGCAATTGTGTGTGTGTGTGTGTGTGTGTGTGTGTGTGTGTGTGTGTGAAGAGAGAAAGAACAAGAGAGAGAAAATTAGAGAGAGGATCTATATAGATATATAGATCTAGATAAGTCTATCTCTCTAGATAGATAAATTTTGCAGATATATTCCTCACAGATATATGTCCATCTCATAAACAGATATCTAATATATATAT
>JAJPUD010000421.1:569735-606692 GCA_023553655.1 Myrmecobius fasciatus | reverse complement strand
CTATATCATTGAATGACCATCTTCTTCCCTGGAGGATAATGTTCATTCTAGCTGGATAGGTTATTCTTGGCTGTAATCCAAGTTCCTTTGCCCTTCAGAATATCTGGTTCCAGGCCCTTCGATCCTTCAGTGTGGAAGCTGACAGATCCTGACAGATTCTAATTATTGATCCTCGGTATTTGAATTGTTTCTTTCTAGCTGCTAGCTGAATCTTTTCCTTGGTGCTATAGTCCTGAAATTTAGCCACAATATTCCTTGGGGTTTTAATTTTGGGGTCTCTTTCAGGAGGTGATCAGTGAATTCTTTCAATGGTGATTTTGCCTTCTGATTCTACAATCTCAGGGCAGTTTTCTTTCAGGATTTCCTGGAAGATAGTATTTAGATTCTTTTTTTCATCATGGCTTTCAGGAAGCCCAATAATCCTTAGATTTTCTCTCCTAGATCTATTTTCCAAGTCAGTTGTTTTTCCTAGGAGATATTTCATATTTTCTTCTAATTTTTCATTTTTTTGTTTTTGTTTGACTGATTCTTGAAGTCTTATTGAGTCATTCACTTGCATTTGTTCAATTCTTATTTTTAAAGTGTTGTTTTCTTCAGTTACCTTTTTAAGTTCCTTTTGTAACTGGCCAATTGAATTTTTTTGTTCATTGCACTCTTTTTCCACTTCACTAATTTTATTTTTCAATAAATTGGTGTCTTTTTCATATCTCTTTTGTAGGGTATCATATCCTTCTTGCAAGATATCGTATCCTTGCACTGATTTCAATTTATTTTCCCATTTATCCTACAGCTCTCTTTTGAGGTTCTTTAAGCAATCTTCCAGAAAGGCCTTTTGAAAAGGGGACCAGTGATGGTCCTTAATAACTTCCTCTGGGTTTTGTCTAAAGGAATCTGAGGATCTGGGGTCATCCCTTCTTTCTCTTTATAAAAGCTGTTTATCGTGAGAGCTCTCTTTTGCTTCTTCATTTTTTTTTAGACAGCATGGATGTCTCTTTAAGGCTCAGAAAAAAAACAAGGCTCAAGTTCTTTGCCCTGGGGCAATTCGTCAAATTAACTTAAGGTGCTGGGCCGGTGGGGGCTAGGACTAAGTCCAAATTCCTCCTTAAACAAGGCAATTCTGCCAGAACACCTGCCCCCAATCAGGGCAGAGTTTCCCGAGTGCCTCAGATAAACTCCAGGTGTTTGGAGTTTGGAGTTTGGAGTTTCTTCAGAGATGAGCTGAGTCCCACCCTCACTTCCGGCCTACACTGATTCCACAGTTTATCCCTCTGAGTTAAACAAACCTGATATGAAGTTCTTCAGAAAGCAGTGTCCAAATATTTCTGGATTCATTGACTTGAAGATCAGTTCAGACGCTTATTTTATTGTTGGTTTGAGAGAAGATCAGAGGAGGACGCAGAGAGTCACGTTTTCACTCTGCCATCTTGGCTCCGCCCCCTCCCATGTTGTTTTAAAACATTTTTTAATTAAAAAATATTTTTCCCAGTTACATGAAGAATTTTTTTTGCTATACAATTTTTGGTATCTATATATATGCACATATATATATATATTTCCTTATGAATCATGTTAGAAGAGAAAACTCAGAACAAAGGGGAAAAACCATGGAAAAAAAACACAAGAAAAAGAATAAAAGTGAATATAGCATGTGTTGATTTACATTCAGTCTCCATAGCCCTTTTTCTGAATGTGGATGGAGTTTTCCATCCAAAATTTATTGGAATTGCCTTGAATAACTGAACCGCTAAGAACCAAGTCTGTCACAGTTTATCAAAGCACAATCTTGCTGTGTCTGTGTATGATGTTTTCCTGGTTCTGTTTGTTTTATTCAGCATCATGAACTCCCATATTATTAACACTTTTCCTTCTCAAACTACATTGTACATTCTTCTCAGTTTTGTGTGCTTTATCATGCTTCCACACACACACACACAATAGAATGTAAGCCCTTTGAGGAAGGGTGTCATGTCTTTTTTTTCTTCTTCATTTGAGTATCTAGCACATTGGAGATGTCTAATATGTGCTTATTGAATTTAATTAGAGTTGCTTTCCCTTCTTACTTTAAATTTTCTATGATAACACTCATCATCCTGTCTAATGACAGTACCCTCCATTTGTAAACTTGTATTCATCTTGGACTCTTCTATTACCCTCACCTCTTATATCCAGTAGGTTACTAGGTCTTGTGCATGACACCTCCACAAAATCTCTTACCTCATCTCCTCTTCCCTATTTCCACAGTCACTACCTTAGATCAAGTTTCCAGTGAAAACCAACATGATGATTGTAATGGTGTCTTTGTAGGTTTTCTTGCCTCTCTACCCTCCTCACTCCAATCTATCTCTTGTGGACTGCCAAATCAAACTTTCTTTTATGTAAATTGTCTGATCATGTCTCTTCTCTGGCAAACATCTTCAGGTATTCTCTAAAGCTTATAGAGAAAAAGTCAGAGTTCTGGTTCTGGCAAAGTTCCTCTATAATTTGTAATCATTCATTATTCCAAGTCTTTTTCCTGTTCTTTCCTTAGAGACAAGCTTCAGACAGACTCAGTGTTGATTCCATGTCCCCAAAGACAAAGAATACTCTTTCCTCTGAGCATTTGCTGAGGCTGTTTCCTCATACATGGAGTATCCTTCTTTGACTTGTTAAACTGCTACTCATACTTTAACATTCAATTTAAAGGCTTTTTCTGATTCTTTCCCACTAAAATGAATTTGTCTCAAGGAGGTAATAATTTCTCATTAAGGCTTGATTCTTCATGAAAAAATTCAGTGAAGACTATTATTAATAGGGGATGGGAGAGAGGAGTGGAATAAAGAACAATGCAATGATAGGTGCAATTGTGCTGACAAAGGGGTCAGTTCATCCTGGGGAAAGGCTAGCCCTCCACAGAGGTTAGGGAGAAAATAGGTCCCAGAAAAGGGCCCTTTCAGTGACAAGACTGGGAGGGCAGTGGTAGCTCACACTGTGAAAAAAAGCAGGGAGAAGAATCATTCTTCCCAAGTTGTCCCTACCCTGCCAGTCAGTGCTTTGGGTAAAACTCCCTCTGTCCCACATTTGTTCTATCTGGTGAGGCTAGTGCTTTATAACACTAGAGAAATAGGAATTGTTGATGTGTTTTGTAAACATATACACATTAGTATATGTATGCATGTGCTTTGGGTTGTATTCTCTATGGTGCCTAGGCCAGTGCTCTCTCCACTAACCCAATTATATTCTTGGACCCTGATAAAGACATATCCCAACTGGTTACAGTTTATCTGTGTGACTATGGGAATCAACCTCCTCACCATTCTGTGCCTCAGTTGCTTTCTTTTAATAGGTCCAGTCCTGCCTCCATCACAGGCCCTATGAATGTGAAAGCTATCTTATAAACTTAAAAAAGTCTGTCAACAAGTTAGTTGGGAAAGCTAGATGGTGCAGTGGATAGAGTGCCAAATCTGAAAGTAGGAAGAATCACTCTAGTATCTATGCCAAGAAACCCCAAATGGGGTAATGAAGAGTTGAACATGACTGAAAAATGACTGAATGACATTAGTTTTTGATATTGTTGTTGTTGTGAGTAGTGGGCCAGGATAACACTAAGCCATGGCTCTTTACTCTCAAATCAGCAAACCCCAAGGGCTCCTTCTTTCTCCTCTGGCAATAGATGTTTATTATTGTTTATCTGACAGGCTGCATCCCCAGAGTGACAGGCTGAGTACCAACAGCCTGGAAGTATTTGCTTCTCTTAGGGGATTAAGAGGGGAATAGAAAGGCTAAATTCTGACTTTAAAGAGGCAAGGGATCTTCCAGAACAAGATTCCTCCCCATGGTACTCCCCAGTCCAGTGCTAGTAGTACTTGTTCAGACCAATGGGGAGGGGAAATGTTAGAATAGGTTTCCCCCCCTCCCCAGAAAGGTGGGTGAGTAGAAGCTGTGATACAGAACACCTCAAAATCTCCTGGAGTTGTAGTGGCAGAACAAAGCAGAGAGGTGAGAAAGGAGATAGTCTTACTCTGAATTCTTAGCTCTGAGCCCTGTTAGGGGACATACAAAGGATGCTTTGGGAATCCCAGAGATGGAATGACCTGGGGATGTAAGAAGACAGAAGAACAGGAAGCCAAGTCATCAGAATGATGGGGGTCAGGAGGACAAGGATGGTTTAGTATACAGAATAGGGTATTGGGAATGAAGAACTGATATCTTCAGTGGAGAAGCTGACATGTTAAAGGATCCAATATCCTAGAATGCTGAATTGGGCAATAGGAGGGAGCAGAAATTAAAGCCCCTTGTCTATGCTGGAAAATACCAATAGCTCATATGTCTGTCATACTGTTTACAAATCATTTCCCTCTCAATATTTCCATCATATTGTATTTCTATTCCTACTTAAGAGTTGGGAAATTGAGATTCAAAGAGACTAAATGAATGAATTTCCTCAGGTTAGAATTAGTAAGTGTTGGAGTCAATTTTTTCCAACCCAAGTTTCTTCTAACTGAAGTCCCCTTGCCAGTGTTCTCCATCCACTCCCTTCTCCATAAGATGAAGTAATTCATTAGCTGCCCTCCATGGTCCCTCTCAGGGCTAAATGAGCTTCCATATTCTCAGGTTCACTTCCTTTCTATTATTCTCTGATTCTCTGACTGGAGCCAGAAAGAAAATCAGCTTGGATCCATACAATCTATGGTTCTGGAGGTAAGGGCAGGTTGAAGGGGAAGAGAGAGGCATGCATAATTAAAAACTATAGCTGGAAGGAAGTATATGGACTATCTATTCAATCCCTTTATTTTAAAGTAGGGGAGACTGCTTCTCTGAGAGGAAATGTGGCAAGTAGAAGTAGGATGCATGCCAGGAGTTTTGAGTTACAAGTTCCATTTGGATCCTCTGGTTCCAGAGCCAATGCTTTTTCTAGTAGAACACATTGCCTTTCCACTGAGTTTATTTGGCAAGGAAAAAAGAAAACTGGCAAGAGAGAAAAGATAGTCTTCATTGATGATTATTAACATCCTAGTTTCTGCTCTGCTACGAATTTCCTGTGAAGTCTGGTTCATGTCTTGATTCTATTAGGACCTCAGTTTCCTATTCTGTAAAATAAGGAGATTAGATCACAAGATCTTGAAGTTTCTCTCCAACTTGAGAATCTATATACCTATGCATATTGAAAGGAAAAAAAAAAAACTCCCAAAGTTTCAAGTGTCCAAAGGAAAAATGGCAAATGCTTCTAAGATAAATCATGAAATCTCAGTAACTTAGAGCAAGAAGGGAGTTCAGGGGATGTGAGGGTTCAATTTCCTTCCCTCTATATATTTATAACAATTTTGATAAGAGGTCATTCAGTCTTTGAATATCTTCAATGACAAAGGAATTCACTATTCTACGAAGCAACCCATTCTAACCAATGGGAAACAGCTTTATCATGTCTGGCCCCAGTTCCGCCTCTTGTACATGAATATTTACAATCTACACTCATTGATGAGCTATCACACAGTCACAATAGTTTTTAGATGCCTCCATTTCCCTCACTCCTCCCCCCCCCCCACTGGAATCATTTTGTCTGTATCAACCAAACTTTGTTCTTTAAAATTGTTCATTTCTCTTGGAGCCATTTCCTTTATAAATTCTCAGCTTTATGACTCCATTCTTCTTCTTCTTCTTTTTTTTGAGCTCTTTGAAACTCATTTTCCTAAAGTTTTTCTATAAGAGTACAGGTTTTACTTTGCCTAGCTTTCTTTTCCTTTATCAAAAGCTCTAAAATGACAGGATTGTTTCTTTTTAGAGTTCTATAATTTCCTCTTCTTTAACAAGTTCTCAGTAGATCAAAGACTATCAGTTTTCTGTTTTTTTTCTACCTCTGAGGAAAAAAAACAATGATTAAGAAAAATTGAAAATTTATCAGATTTTCTGATTTTAGTAGAGAGACTTCTAGAACATATTTGGATGACTGAAGTTGCTAATGACTACTACTTCTGGACTGGGCTAATTTGTAATCTGTTGTAGAATTTTATCATCAATTTCTTCCATCTGTTTAAAGGATATGCAGTACACTTTCTCTGTGATATTTCTTCTTTCTCTTTTCTTCTTCTTTTTCTTTGTTCTTTTATAAAGCTTTTCATTTTCAAAACATATGCACGGATAATTTGACAACATTGACTCTTGCATAGTTTCGTGTTTCAGATTTTTCCTCCTTCCCCCCACTCCCTTCCCTAGATGGCAAGCAATCCAGTATATGTTAAACATGTTAAAATATATGTTAAATTCAATATGTATAAAATATTTATACAATTCTCTTGCTGCACAAGAAAAATCAAATAAAAAACAAATGAGTAAGAAAACAAAATGCAAGCGAACAACAACGAAAAGAGTGAGAATGTTATGTTGTGATCTACATTCAGTTCTTACAGTCCTTTCTCTGGGTGTAGGTGACTCTCTTCATCACAAGATCATTGGAATCACCATTAATCATGTGATATTTCTTCTGTTCTTCTTTTCTTTGATTCCAACACAAATATTCTTACCCATGATTTTTCATTTTTGTTGTAGTTCAGGTGTTTTTCAGTCATGCCTGAATCTTCATGATCCCATATGGGTTGTACTTGGCAAAGATACTTAAGTGGTTTGCCATTTTCTCTCCAGGTTATGTTACAGATGAGAAACTAAGGCAGAGTTAAATGACTTGTCCAGGGTCACACAGCTAATAAATGTCTCAGACTGGGTTTGAACTTGGGAAGATGAATCTTTCTGATTCCAGGTTGGGCACTCTATCCACTCTACCACCTAATTCTTTCTCATTTAGATTCATGGACTTCCATGAAAGCAGATATCATCTTTACATGAAGTCCTACTCCACTTCCTTTTTTATCTTTTATGAATAAGATATATGCTTTAATCATTGTATTGCTGTCATGAATATCCCAAGTAAATATTAGAAACATAAGAAACTAGATGTAGTCTTTCCTGGAGAAGAAATGGAAAGTATTTATAAAAACAATCTGTTTGAAAAAGATAGGGATAAAAATATAAAGGTGCAGTTGTCCCTGGACCTCAGCCAGCAGAACTAACAATAAATATATTATTTAAAAAATTGATTGGGGACAGCTATGTGATGCAGTGGATAAAGTGCCAGCCCTGAAGTCAGGAGAACCTGAGTTCAAATCTGGTCTCAGACACTTAATACTTCCTAGGTGTGTGAACTTCAGCAAATAATAATAATAATAATAATAATAATAATAAAATTAACATTAAAAAAATTAATAGCCTACTTACTAGGTGCTACAGTTTTGAGGACCAGAGGTCAAATTAACTATGACTGGAATGAGTAAGGTCTAGGCAGAGGCTTTAGATTATAAAATTAGAAAAAATTTAGTATCCTTTATTTCATGGTCCTGTGTCCATGACAAAAGAAGAAACACTTGCTTTTTGGAAAATGAGTATGTGGACAGCGAACATTTTTATCTTTCCCAGGGCAAAGAGATGAAAATATACTAGAAAGTCAAGCTTAGAGTTTGTTTCTTTAAGAGATAACACTTTTCCAGTTGTTTCCATTTCCAGATATTCTGTTGCTCATCTCCATAATATCATTTCTACTTACCATGGATACAAGAGCCTGTAATAGTTCAGATAATTCCCCTACCTCTTTTTATCTGATGGGCATCCCCTCCCTTCCAAAGTTCCTCTTTCTCCCTGTTTTCTTCATTTTCCTCATCCTCTATCTCCTTATCATCACTGGCAACTCTCTGATCCTGTGGTGATTGACTCCAGCCTTCACAAGCCCATGTACTTCTTCCTGACCAACCTGTCGGCACTGGACTTCCTCTTTACCACCACCACCGTTCCCAGGATGCTCTCCCTCTTCTTCTCTCCTTCGCAGCCTGCTTCCTGCAAATGTACTTTTTCCATGGCTTCTCCTGCTCTGAGGCCTTTATCTTGGTGATCATAGCCTATGACCTCTTTGAAGCTATCTGCCATCCATTGCATTATACAGTCCGCATGACCCCATAGGTCAATGCCAAGCTGGCAGCTGGTGCCTGGCTAGCTGCCCTCTTGCTGCCTATCCCAGCAGTGGTCCAGTCATCCCAGATGACCTTTGGTACCCTGACCCAGGTCTTCCACCGTTTCTGTGACCACCTGGCAGTGGTGCAGACCTCCTGCTCAGGCCCCACCTTCCAGACATTCCTGGGTTTCTGCTGTACCATGACTGTTTCCTTCACACTCCTCTTGTTGGTGGTCCTGTGCTATGCTTGAATTCTCATCTCCATCCTGAAGATCAGCTCAAAAGATGACTGGTCAAAGGCCTTCTCCACCTGCACATCCCATCTCCTTGTTGTTGGTACCTACTATACATCTATTGCGGAGGCCTATGTGGCCCACAGGGCTGACCTCCTGTGGACTTCCACATCATGGGGAATGTTGTATATGCCATCCTCACACCTGTGGTGAAGCCCCTTATCTACACTCTGAGGAACAAGGATGTCAAAGCAGCTATTACTAAATTTATGATTCCCTAGGGGAAAAAAAGACTGTGAGCTTCCTATCAACTACATCTACTTCTCCCCATGAAACCCCACTGGCTTTTGTATCACCTAGGATATCTATCAATCACACCTGGCTGACAAGGAAAGCCATTCAATTGTTCCACTGGGTGTTAGTTCTCTTCCCAATTTGCAACACATCTATCTCCTGCCTTTGCAATTTTAAAGATGTTAAGATCAACAGAATAAATTGTTATTAGATTGTGACTCACATGCAGACAAGAATCCTATGTCCTTTTTATTACATTAGATTCCTAGGGTTAAAGGAACCTCAGAAATCATCTACTAAGGCAATGCTTTCCCAAATCAGGAACTATCAGGATAACATGGAACCACTAAGCCTATTTCTTTTCAAGATATCGTCTAGTATCTGCTTGAATGCTTCCATTATTGGGAAGCTTTCTTCCCATTTTATTTGTGGATAGCCTCAATAATTTAAAAATTCATCTTTATGCTATCCCCAAGTCAACCACCTCAGTTCACAAGCAAAGACCTTAGAGAACATGTTGTTTAGGGGTTCTTAATATGAGGAATATTTAGTGAATTTGGATTGGAAAAATTACACCTTTATTTTTTTAATCCCTCATCAAAATTCAACATTGCCTTCAATTTTGGATCTTGTCAATAAACATGATTCTGAGAAGAGGTGCACTGGCTTCTCCAAATTGCCAAACCATAACACAGAAAAGCTTAAGAACCCCTAGTCTAATCCAATTCTACTATTTTAAGATCAGGCAAGATGGCAAAAGGAAAAATATGCTGACTTTGGTGTCAGAAAATCTGAATTCAAATCCTGAGCCTGAGGCAGCTAAGTGGCACAGTGGATAGAGCACCAGCCCTGAAGTCAGGAGGACCTGAGTTCAAATCTGGTCTCAGACACTTAACACTTCCTAGCTGTGTGACCCTGGGCAAGTCACTTAACCCTAATTGCCTTAGCCAAAAAGCAAAAAACAAACAAACAAAACCAAGCAAATCCTGAGCCTTTGGAATGATGATGAAGCTATGCTGTCCATTCCTTGAAAGTGAGGTGATACATTAAAATGCAGGAAGACTATGCTTATTTGTTACAAGGATCTTTTTTTCCAATGGAGTATACATGGATAAGGAAAACATAGAGGTAAGGAAATAAATACTATTTAAATCCTAGATATATGAAATCTCAAGTCAGTCATTTCTCTACTGACTTTAGTTTCCTTCTCTGTAAAAAGAAGATAACATTTACACTCCCTCCCTGTGTGGAAAGCACTTGTTGAAATGGCAAATGCCATAGAAATATGAGCTACTGTTTCCCAATGATGAAATCTAGGGGAACAGATTTGCTCAAAGTCACACAGTTTATTTTGGAGCTGAGACTTGAATTCGTGTCATCTGGCTCTTTCCATTGCATCACAGAATGATTGTCCTAAGGGGTACAGGATATAGCACATTGGGGTAACTAAATTTCAAATGCAAAAACATCTGAACATGAATCAGACATGGCACTGACTGCTAGGCCACAGCAACACTCAACTTTCCCAAAAGCAGGCCTCCAAAGATAGCAGTTTTCATAGCATATTTCCTCATAGACTGTCATCTGATGATGCCATCTTGGCAGGTACCACATCAGTGCAGGAGCAAGAGCGCCAGACTTAGCAGCAGCAGTTCTCAGGACAAGTCCCAACTCTCGTCACTGACCTACTGAAGTCACTTCCTTTCTCCAAGCCTTTGTCTCCTCCCCTGAAAAATGGAGATCAAAAGTCCTAACCTGCCAACTCCAAAGAGATTAAAGGTCATGATTTTTAAAATGCTTTAGGGTATAGTGGAAAAGGTTCTAAACTTGGCATGAGGAGAACTCCTGGCCCCCAAACTTCCTTGCTCTCTGATCACCACCACTCTCTGATCTACCTAAATGGTTCTTTATATGAAGATGAGGACTCTTATCTGTAGAAGCTAAGTCCCATTATATCCTTGTTGCGAATCCTTGCCAATGTTGAGCTAAGAAACTCTTCTTTTGCTAAATATTTAATGACTTATAAGTACTTCAATTCATCACAGCGCCAAACTTGAACTAACAGGGTGCTGGTCTTATCCTGAGCGCCCCTGGGAGTGAGCCCTTGAGATGTTGCACCTCTGGCCTCAGTTTCTTCATCTGTGAAGTGAGGGGATGGAAGACTACTTACACTCCTTGTTTTATAATATTAGTGTAGACTTCATTTTTAATAAGATTTATCACCAGTGAAGAACTTTGTAAACCACCCAGATCCCTGCTCATAAAAGGCCTGAAATAAGTGATTAACAAACTGAGCTACACTGAATTTCATCCATAAGTCCACAAATGTTTGTCTGTCCTTGTACCTCTGGTTTCAGCTCTCCTCTGTTAATAACAATTACATACATTTTTAGAATCCTTTAAGGTTATCGAGTTCTTAAACATTGGAGGTGAAACTCCAACTCAATTTTTGTAAGCTAAGAACATTGTAGCTGGTAGTCATTGCCAGAGTTTGCCCTCTATTGGTCCAAGGTCATTTCTATGACAGAGACATCAAGATTAAAGAAGATAATAATCACCATCAATGCTTTTTCTAAGACCAAGAGGCACACCAACCAACAAGAAATTGTTGCACATCAGTTGTTGTATTTTGCTAAAACTGAATCTGAACTAAGGATGAATTTTAACCACTTATTCTCTTCTTGACTTTGTTACAACATGTTTCTGTCTCACCTTCTTCCAACAAATTCCTATCAACAATGAGCAGACACAAATCACTTTAGTTTTATCATTGGGATGATGCCTTGAAATCCAGGTCAGTTTCACATGTTCCCCAGAGCAACATTAACCACGAAAAACCTGGAATCAGACTTTTCATTTCCCTGGCTCCAAAAGATGTCTAAAATAAAATTTTCTTGATAATGTCTAACTGCCTACTGATTTTTTTTCCTTTTTTGCATACTGGTAATAACAATTGCTACTACAATAATGACAGCACTAAGAAGCAGCCTTGGCATAATTGATAGAGATATGGTTTTGCCTTTGAGACATACTGATTTAGTGGGTCCTTGGACACAGAATTTTTCAGCATTTTAAATAACTCTAAAACTATACACTGAAGAGAAGGTGTTAACCACATTGGTAGAAGGAGTTTCCAAAACTGGAAGTTCACTATATCAATAAGTCACATTTCCTATCTTTATCTCTAATAACTGCACAAAAGCATTTCTAGAGGATTTTACAGTTGCAAAGCACTTTACATATTAGCTGATTAGATCCTTGTTGAGCAACAAGGGAGAGGGTTATAAACTCCATTGTATATCCAAGGAAACTGAGGGATAGAGAGAGAAAGGGTGGGAAAAGGATTGGCTAGTCTGGTTTCTGACCTAATCCATACCTGGCAAGAAATTGACAGTTAATGTACTGGTCTGAAGCTATGTCTTTCACTGCACAAAGGTTAGGAAATATCTGGAATCATTCCTAGATATACTTAAGGGGAATTCTGTAGGGAAATTTTCTTTAGATCAATTCCAGATAAGATTTTCAGTTCCCTTTCTTACCCATATAAATCATCTTCTAAGTTTTGTTGTTTAGACTGATGCTTACTTAGGCCCTTATCCTAAGAACCTCCCCTTTTCTATACTAAATAACCTACTGTTTTATAGTAGAACGAGCATTAACCTTTGGGTCAGATAGTCTAGTTCTGACCAATATAAACTGTGTGAACTTGTCTATGTCACTAAATGTCTGTAGAACTGTCTGTTTCAGCTGTAAAATGAGTGGAGTAGGCAAACATAATGATCTCTAAGGTCACTTCTAAACCTGAAAGATTCTATTTCTTAGGAAAGTATTTGATAAACCTTCAGTACCATAAAATGTGAGTTTTTTTATTATTACTCTACACTTAACTTTGACTGGTTAGTTCCATGTAATAGGGCCAATATCTAACAGAGTTCTCTCTTTCCCACCATCCCAATATAAGCTAAGAAATGGCACCAAAGTTAAGATGAGATTGGCCTAGTGGTAAGTCAAGGTTCAAGCTATGCCTCCCTTGATACAGCTTCTTGATGATTTTTGGCTATGTAGATGTGACTTCTTTGTCGCCAAAGAGTATAAAAGATTCCCAGGAGACAGCATTCTCTGATCTACCTAAATGGTTCTTTACATGAAGATGAGGATCTGTAGAAGCTAAGTCCCATTATATCCTTGTTGCAAATCCTTGCTAATGTTGGGCTAAGAAACACTTCTTTTGCTAAATATTTAATGACTTATAAATACTTTAATTCATCACAGCGCCAAACTTGGACAAACAGGGTGCTGTCCTCATCCTGAGAGCCCCTGGGAGTGAGCCCCCATATGACCATCTCTTAATGTCACCAGTAATGCTTGATATATCAGATTCCCTGCTTCTCCCAGAATCTGTTGGAGTCAGAATAAATGTTTTCTTCCATTTTCTCAGTGTGTCTGATGTACATCTTCAACATTTCGACACTTGAAAAGGTTAATGATTTTTTTTTGCCAGGAATCCTTCCTTGATTCAAATTCTAACCTCTTCTCATTCCAGACACACACACACACACACACACACACACACACACACACACACACATATATATATTTCTTTTTTATTGAAGTTTTTTTTATTTTCAAAACATATGCAGGGATGATTTTTCAACATTGACCCTTGAAAAACCTTGTGTTCCGATTTTTCCCCTTCCCTTTCACCCCCTCTCCTAGATGGAAGTAATCCAATATATGTTAAACATGACCAAAAATGTGTTAAATTCATTTAGGCATATATATCTATACAATTATCTTGCTGTACAAGAAAAAATCAAATCAAAAAGGAAAAAAATGTGAAAAAAATAAAGTTCAAGCAAACTACAACAAAAAGTGAAAATTCCATGTTGTGATCCACTCTCAGTTCACACAGTCCTCTCTTTGGATGTAGACAGCTCTCATCATCACAAGATCATTGGGACTGATCTGAATCATCTCATTGTTGAAAATAGCCACATCCATCAGAATTGATTACCATATAATCTTGTTGCCATGCACAATGATCTCCTAGTTCTGCTCATTTCACTCAGCATCAGTTCATGCAAGTCTCTCCAGGCCTCTCTGAAATCGTCCTGCCGGTCATTTCTTACAGAACAACAATATTCCATAACATTCACATATCATAACTTACTCAGCCATTCTCCAACTGATGGGCATTCACTCAGTCTCCAGTTTCTTGATACCACAAAAAGGGCTGCCACAAATATTTTTGCACATGTGGGTCCCTTTCCCCTCCTTTAAAATCTTTTTGGGATACAAGCCCAGGAGAAACACTGCTGGGTCAAAGAGCATGCACAGCTTGATAACCCCTTGGGCATACTTCCAAATTGCTCTCCAGAATGATTGGATCCATTCACAATTCCACCAACAATGTATTAGTGTCCTAGTGTGGGAAAACTCCAGCATTCATTATTATCTTTTCCTGTCATCTTAGCCAATCTGACAGGTGTGTAATGGTATCTCAGAGTTGTCTTAATTTGCATTTCTCTGATCAATAGTGATTTAGAGCACCTTTTCAAAGGCATATATCTTGACCTAAGGATTATTCATCTGGAGTCCATACAGTAGATTGCATGGAGGTCTGAGAAGTTGTTTTTTAAAATATATTTTGATAATTACATTTTGTTATACTTTGTTTCTTTAGGAATCTTGTGGATTTTATTTCATACAATTAAAAACATTGTTCTGAGAAAGAGTTCATAAGCTTCACTCAATTACCTAAGGGGTCTATGATGAGGAAAAAAGGGCATTTTTAGTAGATGACTGATTCCTTTGATGCTAAGTTTCTTAACAGTTAGCTAAGGTTTTTGGATGACCAACAAACAATCCATGGTTACACGTACACTCAGAGACTTCTGACCTGAAGGATTTGCCAAAACCTGAGTTGCCCTGGCACCATGGTCTCTAGAAGATCAAGCACACGTTCATGTTACAATGGAATATTGGAGGAAGGCTCATGAGGGGACCTGAGGTAGAAAAGTTTCAAAGAACTTTTCTGGCACTTAAGAGAGAGAAAGGGAATTTGACAAGCTGACACAACCTATGACTGCCATATGATACCACCAAGGTCTCATACTCTGAGATCTCTTTCATTTGTGGCCATGGAGGTCAGCTGAGAAAGACCTTTGAACATAGAACACAGAAAATTAGTGTTGCATGGGACCTTAGCTGAGAGAAGATAGAATGTCAAAGGTGGAAGTGACTTTAGAAATAGAATATTAGAGCTGAAGAGACCTGAACCATCATGCAATAATAATTGCCCGCATTTATATTGTGCTTAAATGTTTGCCAACCATTTTACAAATATTTCATTTGATCCTGAAAACAATCTTGTGAGGTAGGTGTTATGATTATCCCCATCTTACTAATGAGGAAACTGAAGGTAAGAGAAGTGGTGATTTGACCAGGATCACCCAATAAATAAGATCTGGGGCTGGTTTTGAACTCAGGTTTTCCTCCCTTTAACTCTGGTACTCTATTCACTATTATTCAGGCCTGAACTCTCATGGATAGTCAGAGAATTGATTAGTTTGTAAATGAGAATAGGAAAGAGAACATAGAGATCACTTAGTCCAACTCATTCATTTTTTTATTAAAGCTTTTTATTTGCAAAACATATGTTTGGGTAATTTTTCAACATTGACCCTTTACAAGGCTTTCTGTTACAAATTCTCCCCCCCCAGGCCCCACTCCTCCCCTAGATGGCAGGAAGTCTACTACATGTTAATTATGTTAAAATACTTGACAAATCTAATATGTGTATACATATTTTTAGTTATCTTGCTGTGCAAGAAAAGTTGGATCTACAAGAAAAACAAATCTGAGAAGGGAAACATAATGCAAGCAAACATCAATAGAGAGCATGACAATGTTATGTCGTGGTCCACATTTCACATCCCTCTCTCTGGGTGTATATGGCTTTCTTCAGTGAACAATTGGAACTGGTTTGAAACATTTCATTGTTGAAGAGAGCCATGTCCATCAGAATTGATCATCATATAGTCTTCTTGTTGCTGTGTATAATGATCTCCTGGTTCTGCTCACTTTGCTCAGCATCACTTCATGCAAGTCTCTCCAGGCCTCTCTGAAATCATCCTGCCCAACTCATTCATTTAACAGACAAGGAAACTGAATTCCAAGAGAAGTTACTTGCTCTCACAGGTAGTAATTTTAAAAAATCCTTAGGTTTAAATCTAAGACCTCTCATCCTAAATATAGTACTCTTTTCTCTAGCCCATATGGTTTCTCATCTAGTCACAGAATTCAGCTTCCTAAGCTCATCAACTGATTCTGGACTGGTTTTATGATATACCTGTCTATTACCATAGTTCTGTAGCAGAAAAGGTTATATGTATCATGTTTAATGCACTCATAATGTAATACTGTACACAACTACTATCTATCTTACTACTTTATCCCTCTACTAGGCTGTAAGCACCATGAGGGAAAGGATTATATCTTGTCTAAACTTTACATATTCCCTCAGTACCCAGCATATAGTAGTATGTAATAAATGTTTACTAATAAATGAATTAATGAATGAATGAGAAAGTCTCCATCTAGCAAAGTATCACTTCTTTGGTTTCATCAGTTTCATCATATCCTACCCTTCCTCTCAGTAAAATGTAAGCTTCTTTGGACCACGGACTATTTGTATTTCCAAGGTCTCCTGGAACCAAATAGGTATTAACAAAGGCTTATGGAGCTGTATAGAATTATTATTACTAATACTAAGAATGCTACTAATTACTACTGCTAATAGTAATTACCAGTTACAATAATTATTACTATTAATAATTACTACTACTACTACTACTACTACTACTACTACTACTACTACTGGCAAAATAATAATTCCTCATATATTCAGAGCACTGTGCAGTTTGAAAAAGAATTTATAGTTTTTAAACATTTTCCAATTACTATCCTGATTTCAATGTGTTTTATTATTTCAAATAGCTCTGTCATTTACACAAGTACTTTATAGGTAATATAGCCCTATACTTTATCATTTAGAAAATACTTTTATATCAATTATCTCTAACTTTATAATCACATTGTGAGAATCAGAATCTCAGAGTTGAGGAGACTTCATTGGTCATCTAAATTAAATCCAACTTGAAGCAAGAATTCTAACTATCGTATCTTCAATGTGTAGTCAGTCATCCAGGCTCTAATTAACTACCTCCAGTGATGAAAAACTCAACTCCTTCCTAAAATAGCCCATTTAACTTTTGAGAAACTCTTAATTGTTAGGAAAGATTTCCTTAATTGAGCCAAAATCTTAAAAAAAAAAACTTCACACACATGTACATGCACACATACACACACACACACACATACACACACACACACACCTATTATTCTTGGTTAACTCTTTCTAGAGCCAAATAAAACAAATCTACATTCTCTTCCCTATGACAGCTCTTCAAACACTTAAAGACAGTAATTATACCCTCCTTAAACTTCTTCAGGCTAATAACTTTGTTCAGTTCCTTCATTCAATTATCATACAATATCCCAGTCAACCCCTGGATTCTCTTTGTTAACATTGATTATCTATTTGTATAAAATAGACAAGATCAAGATCATTATCCCTATTCTACATGAGTATGGGTTTCAAAACAATGACTTTTTCAAGATCACAGTGCTTGTAAGCAGAAAAACGGTGACACAAATATTCTCACCTCAAATTGATCACCAATATATTGTGCTACAAGCCCCATAACAGGGTAATAATTCATAATTTGGAAACAAGGTGCTGACTCTAGTGATATATTATTGCCATGGCATTGCTCCAGGTACAAAAAACAGATTGCTAACTATGGTGCTGACAGCTTAGTTCCTCATTTGTTTATTATTGTTTATGGATTTTAGTATTTTGAGCTAGAAGGGACTTTAGAGGTCATGTAGTCCAATCCCCTCATTTTCTAAATGAAGAAATTAAGCCAAGATAAAGTAAATAATTTGTTCAAAGTCATATAAGAAGCAAGTAGAGGCAGGACTTGAAACCACATCCTCTGATTCACCATCAAATGCTAAGATGTCTACCACAAACTGGACACCTTCAAATTAAAGTTGTTACTAGTAAGGACTTCTGAGATGAACCAGAGACTCTGCTCCCATACAAGTTTTGGTCAAGTCATGTGTCATGAGTGTTATATGTGATACCCTTGTCTAACATGTCTTCTTCAGCCCTTGGATAGTAGAGTCATTTTCTTGATAATCAATAAGTATTGATGTCCAAAGTACTATGTAAGGCATCCTTCCATGATGTCTTATTAGTCCATGTGTGTAAAAAGGGGTGAGATGTATTTACACATGGGATAATTGAGTCACTTTAGGTCAGCGGCCTTGGGTAAAGTTTGGCTCACAAACAAGTCAGCACCCAGCCTTCTGTCTGAGATATGACATTGTGAGGCTCCATTATCATTCATAAATTATTTTTTTTGTTTTTGTTTTAAGGTAACTGAGGTTAAGTAACTTGCTCGGGGTCACACAGCTAGGAAGTATTAAATGTCTGAGACCATATTGGAATTCTATCATTCTAATCATAAATTAAGTAGATAGATGAAAGAGTCAAAATAAAAAGGATGGAAATTATTCTGTAGTTCCACATGCTTGGAATACACTTCCTCCTTAACTCCACCTTCCAGAGTCGCTCTCTTCCTCTAAGGCATAGCTCAAATATCATCTCCTGCATATTTTCCCATGTTCCCCAAAATGCTTATGTCCTCCCTATGTATTCCTTTCTTATAATCATGTTTTTAAATGTATGCAAGGAAACCAAGAATATTGAAATATAGTTGTCACATTGTTTATAAAAGTTCATAGATCTTAGGTTAAGAATCCTTTCCCTAAATCCCTCATTATATACAGGAGGAAATAGGCCCAGAGAGAAGCCAGTTGCTTAAAATCACACAGATCTTAACAGCAGTGGGATTTGATCCCAGCTTATCTAACTATAGATCTAAGGTCCTTTCCCCTTCACCACAAAGTCATGGATATATGAAAAGGTTTTATAACCAGAGAGTATTATACAGAAGGGAGGCATAGTTATTGTTATTGCTATGAGAGCTGAAGCAGGAACATAATGCCCCCACTTCCTGGTTAATCTTAAAAAAGCAAACCCCAGAGGCTCTCCTCTTCTCCTCTGGTGCCAGACAGTTGTTATTGTCTGTCTGGCAGGCAGCATCCCCAGGGCAGGAGGGAGAAAAAGCCTTCGGGGCAGAGGTGTTGGTGCTGTACTTCAATAGCCTGGGGAAGTATCAAACCCTCTAGGGAAGAAAAGAAATGGAGGATGAGGAAAGATCATAGTCCTGGATTTAAAGGAACCAGGGATCAGTTAGAGTTGGATACCCCTAACCCCAGCCAGGTGGGGATGGAAGGCACTGGAACCGGGGTTTCTCAATCTGGCTAGGTGAGCAGGGACATAATATGTAGGGCTCCAGATTCCTAAATTCTCAGGACTTCCCAGGACTGTGCCTAGAGACAAAGTTAGAGAGAAAAGGGACAGTCTCCTTTATTCTTTATCTCTCAGCTCTAAAAGGAGAAGCTCCAACTCTGTATATCAACAGGAAAATATGGCAGCCAAAAAAGGCTAATATAATCTTAGCTTTCACTGAGAGGCATAGTGCTCAGGACCAGAGTAATGAGAGCCCTGGTGTTGTCTTCATTGGTCATACCATATTTGAAATGTTGTATATAGTTCTAGGATTACACAATAAGAAAGGTGTTGCTAAATCAGAAAGCATTTGGAGAAGGAAGACAAGAATGATGAAGAACCTCTAGACTACAGTATTTCATGATCAGTTGAAGGAATTGGGAATATTTAGCCAAGAGAAGAATAGAAAAGACTTAAGGGAAACTTGAGAACTACCTCTTAAGTAGTTGGAGAGTTTTCATGGGAAGGAGAGATTAAATGAATTCTATCTGGCCCCTAAGTAAAAATTCAAAATATTGCAGGAAAGCTTGTAGAGGGGAATATTTAACCTCAAAGTAAGGAAAACATTATAATAATTAAAGTTGTCCTATAATGGAATGGGCTGCTTCCAAGAAATTATTAGGTCCATCACTCATCTTCAAGCAAAAGTTGGATGACCACTTGTTGGGGATGCTATGAAAGAAATTCTTGTTCAGGTATGGGTCAACCTAGATTATCTTTTAGTTCTTTTTTAATTCAGAGATCCTGTGAAATTCTGTGACTTAGAAGTTTGAGCATTGGATGAGGTACTTACTGACCACAATAACTCAGAAAGATCATTTCCTAAGGTGCTGAGAGAATCATGAGATGCATTAATGAAAGAAATGTCCACATTGATAAAACCATGGAACATTGAGGTTCTTTTTGGCAATTAAGCGTGACTTCTATTTTCTTTCCTATGCTATTCTTTTGCTCAGAAATATTTTCTTTCTAAAATGGAAAAGGTGAGCACCAGCCTCAATTCACAACAAAATTAAACATAAATGATATAATGAAGTGAATGGTGTAGAACATCATTTAAGTTCTGTAGAACAGAACTTTTCCATTTTTCATAACATCATTCTCTGTAGTAACATGGATTGGAATAAGGCATGATGGGGCAAGGAAGGGTGGAATGGACAGATTAGACTATTGAAAAAAGGCTTTGGATACCTAGTCCAATTCTTTTACTTCAAGGAGTCTGAAGTTTAATTTTTTAAAGTTTATTTTCTAATCTTAAGCAGGTTTAACTCATTCAGCTTATTTGCTGGGCATCAGAAACTGGGCCAAGTGTGAAGACAATTGTGACACTGAAAAAGTGTCTTTGCCTTGTGTCACCACCACTTCCTCATCGCAATACCTCCTTTCATCCCAGCTTAAGTGCCTAGGTACTCCTCTCACCTTTTATTAGGAGTAAAGAATCTAATAAATTTGTCCCCACCAAAATGCTGTGAATGAATATGCTTTGAAATTTCTCCCAGGTATGCTTTCATTTTTATAAGAGGTCAATAATTACTCCAAAGGAATGAACTACTACTGGATAGATGAAAGGGAGTTGGAGACTAGGTTAAAGAGATATACCTAGTGTCCTTTGTCACATCATGTAGACAGTCTCCCATCCACCTTGTGGATTAAATCTCAGTGATTTCCATTCTCCCCAAGGGCTGCCTTATCATCACTTCTAGTAATATCACAGACTCCACTGATTTCAATTTTGTTCTTTATTTTACCTTCAAAATTTCCCAGGGCCATTATGGAAGTTCTGGAGCAATTAGAGATGTTCATTCTGGGCGGGGGAGGATTTGGGGAGGGAAATTAATTTTCATCTTCTGATAACTGAAACATGGAGACAATGAAGCAGATTTGTTTGAATCTGAAGGAGAGAATTAGAAATAATGGATGGAAAGATTCCTAGATTGGGAATGAAGAGACCTGAGAAGGATAACATTCCCTAGTAAATAGGAAAATGAACCTGGGATCAGGAAATCTAGGTTTAAATTTTGTTTCAGGTACTTATTGTCTGTGTGATCCTGAACAAGTTACTTTGCCTCCTTTGTGCCTCAGTTTCCTCATCTATAAAAACAAAGGGATTGGTCTTTTCTAGTTTTAAATCTATGATCCCATGAATTCTAGTTCTACCACTGAATCACTGTGTGACTTTTAACAAGTTACTTCTCTTTGGACTTCAGTTTCCTTACCTGTAAAATGACAGAACTGGACTAGATGATCTCTGAAATTCTTTCTGTTAGGATATACAACTCTAGTCTTAGATCATCTTCCTCAGTTTAAATCCAGTCTGAGAAACTGATAAAGTCACATATAACTATGTGACCCTAGACAAGTCACTTAACTATTGCTTCAGTTTTCTCTTCTGTAAAATGATCTAGAGAAAGAAACAGCACATAGTGAATGATGTTTCATTTATTCAAGTGTTTACTAAATACCAAAAATTGCTCTAGATTCTAGGAATAATAAGATAAAATAAAAACCAGTCTTACCCTATTATTATCCCCATTTGCAGATGAGGGAATTGAGGCAAACAATAATTAAGTGATTTGCTCAGGGTCACCCATATAAATAATATCTGATGCCAGATTTGAATTCAAATGATGAGATTTCAAGCCAGGTCTCCCGGTTTCCAGTAACAGCTCTCTATCCATGACACAGCACAAAGCATAATGACAATGCATATATAAAGACATTTTGAAAGGGACAAAGCACTAAAAACCAGAGGAATCAGAAAATGCCTGAAGATATTCCTTGAGCTGTGATTTGAAGGAAGCTTGGGGCTGCTAGGGAACACAAGGCATAAAGTGCCACAAAGGATTTTAATAGGTAAAGAAGCAAGGAGAAAGTGTATTCCAGGCACAGATGACTATCTATATAAAGGTATGAAGATAAGAAATGAAATATTTAGTAAGGGCAATTAGTAATTGGGCTATTTCATAGAGGCATGGAGTATAGAAAGAGTTATATGAAACAAGATTTTAATCCTTCTATAACCCACCTCCTGAGTGGGTGCAATGAAAAGATCCTATGATTCTTAAAAACTATTATGGACTCATGGAATTATTATTTTTTAAATAAATGAAAATACCTTTTTCAAGTGTATACTCTTCACCAAGAACTGTGAAGGGTGTGTTATGGGGGGGGGGAATAAGGGAGCAAATACAGTCTGTACCCTCAAGCAATTTACATTCTAATGTATGTAATTTACTTTCTAACACATATAGGGGAGTGGTAGTTTACAGTATCCCAAAATTGTAGCAAGAAGCCTGGTGAGTAGAGCCAAAATGGGAGTCATGAGCAAAAAACAAATATCATGCCTGAATGACGGAAGAGGAAAATAATGTGCAGTTTCCAAGAAAACCCCCAAAAGGCCAAAGGTACAGGCCTCTTTGCCTTTATTCATATCAAGGTGGTCCATGTTAGCAAAGGACAGACTTCTAAGGCTAAGACAGAAACTATTAATAGTACAAGGCCAGAAAAACTTGTAATAGGAAGGAACAAACATTTATTAAGTACCACTATATACAAATGCTCTCTCACTTGCTCCTTACAACAATCCTTGGACATAGATGCTATTATTATCCTTATTCTACAGTGAGGAAACTGAGGCAGACTAAAGTGAAGTGACTTGCCTAAAGTCATACAATTAGTAAGCATCTAAGGTTAAATTTAAATCTAGGCTTTTCTAACTTGTAGTTCAGGACACAATCTTTGACCTTTGACAGGTCAAAATAAGATTCTTAGTTTGGTCAAACAGCTTGCAGTATTCAAGTGGGATTCAGCCAATTAGCATACAGGTAGGGCTTTAAGACAGGGCCACCCTCTTGTCCTCAGTCTGATGATTCTAACGGATGACTACTGAAGGAGCTCACCATCCTTTTATAAATGAAAAAGGAGATAGCAAGAGGTCATAAATCACAGATGTTTAAAACTGGGAGAGAGTTTAGAGGTCATTTAGTTCTAATACCATTGTACGAATGAGGAAATTGGGATCCAAAGAGGTTGTGATTTGACCAATGTAGGGCAGAGTAAAAGTGGAAGGAGGAAGATTCAAACCCAAGTCTTCTGACTCCAAATCTAGCATTCTTTCCACTAGAGCCCATTGTCATTTCCAGATAGCTTGATTTCCCTGGAATCACAGATCTGGCAAAAAATAATCTATTCCATTATAATTTATTATGTGCCTACTATGTGCCATTGTAGTGTGCTAAGTTCTGGGGAAACAAACAACAAAAAAAATTAGTCCCTGCCTTCAAGGAGCTTAAAGTCTAATAGACAACACAAAAAAGAAGATGGAAAACCAAAGTGGGGAGGGGAAATCACAGGGAGCATCACATTCTGGTGAGTTGAAATCAGGCAGAGGATCAGACAAAGGGGAGTAAGTTGAGTCCAGTTTCTGCCCTCTATAAAGGAGGACTTTGAAGGGAGTTTGGCATGCCATCCTTCAGCCCTCCAAACAGAAGGGAGTGGGGGCTGAAGGAAATGATGTCAACCAAGACTTATGTTGGAAGCACAGAGTGACAAGATTAGAAGTGATGCATTTATCCTGGGAGAGGTGTCTTGCTCCTTGGAGTTGAAACCAGGCAAAGCAGCAGACCCAAAATGGTAAGTAGTAGACCTTGGATTTGAACTCAGGTCTCATCAGTCTAAAAGCAATGCTTTTTCAAATGCTCCCTTCCAATTGGTAGTGGTTGTATTACAGATGATGGAAGACAGATTTGCCCACAGAAAAGCAAGTTCAGCAGGCATCTCTGTAAGGACTAATGTTTTTCTCACGGTTCCCATTTTCAGATGTTCTCAGCCTTAGTACCAATAGGGCCAAGCTCTGACTCATCATGACTACATGGACCTGTAACAACTCAGATGGCTCTCCCACCTCTTTTTACCTGATGGGCATCCCCTCCCTTCCAAAGTCCCTCTTTCTCCCTGTTTTCTTCATCTTCCTCATCCTCTATCTCCTTATCATCACTGGCAACTCTCTGATCCTGTGGTGATTGACTCCAGCCTTCACAAGCCCATGTACTTCTTCCTGACCAACCTGTCGGCACTGGACTTCCTCTTTACCACCACCACCGTTCCCAGGATGCTCGCCCTCTTATTCTCTCCTTCGCAGCCTGCTTCCTGCAAATGTACTTTTTCCATGGCTTCTCCTGCTCTGAGGCCTTTATCTTGGTGGTCATAGCCTATGACCTCTTTGAAGCTATCTGCCACCCATTGCACTATACAGTCCGCATGACCCCAAAGGTCAATGCCAAGCTGGCAGCTGGTGCCTGGCTAGCTGCCCTCCTGCTGCCTATCCCAGCAGTGGTCCAGTCATCCCAGATGACCTTTGGTACCCTGACCCAGGTCTTCCACTGTTTCTGTGACCACCTGGCAGTGGTGCAGACCTCCTGCTCAGGCCCCACCTTCCAGACATTCCTGGGTTTCTGCTGTACCATGACTGTTTCCTTCACACTCCTCTTGTTGGTGGTCCTGTGCTATGCTTGAATTCTCATCTCCATCCTGAAGATCAGCTCAAAAGATGACTGTTCTAAGGCCTTCTCCACCTGTACATCCCATCTCGTTGTTGGTACTTACTATACATCTATTGCGGAGGCCTATGTGGCCCACAGGGCTGACCTCCTGTGGACTTCCACATCATGGGGAATGTGGTATATGCCATCCTCACACCTGTGGTGAAGCCCCTTATCTACACTCTGAGGAACAAGGATGTCAAAGCAGCATCACCAAATTCATGAGTCATTGCAATAGAGGTTACCATTGAAGTCCTTGATGATGAAGACAATAATAATAATAATAATAAATAGTAATAGCTAACATTTATATGGTACCTACTATGTGCCAAGCACCATACCAAGTGCTTTACAGTTATTATCTTATTTGCTTCTCACAACAACCCAGCAAGGTAGGTACTATCATCACTTTCATTTATCAATGAAGAACTGAGACAAGCAGAGTATAAGTGACAACCAAGGTCACAAGGTAGTAAGTGACTGAAACTGGATTTGAATTCAAGTCTTCCTGACTCCAGGCTTGCCCTGTACTCATACCTATTTCCAGATCTACCAAGACAGAAAAAATGAAAAAGCTGTGTAAACCAAGTAATTATCAGGTCTCCCACTAGATATTACCAATTGGTTGAAAAGTGAAGAGGCTTATTGATGGATCCATTTGTTAGGTCTTTACATTTTTTGGACTCAGCTAAAAGAAACTTTAGAATTCAACTCATCCTAGTCCTTTATTTTACATTTTCTCAGATTAGGGAAGTAATAAAATTTAAAGTCACAAAAGTTATAAGGAGCAGAGCTAGGATTGGGATCCAAGGCTTTGCTTACAATGATCTTTTTGGCCCAGATATCTTCTTTTCTCTCTCCTCACTTATTCAGTTTTCATATCTACTTCTAGAAAGTTTTCTAAGGTATTCCTATCAATAAAACACTTCAAATATTACTATTGTTATTGCTGTTGTTGCTACCTTTTAAACTTTGTACCTACCCTGATAATTTGTCCCAGGTGTTGAATAAATGTTTGTCCAGTGAATCTTGAATGAACATTAGGACTACTTAGACAGAACTAGCAATCATTCAGTGAAATAGCTAATTTCATATTTGCCCAGAGGAGGATAGAAAAAATCCAGCTATTTCTTTACTGGTTACTTATGGGCTTTCTTTGTGACAACCCTGTGAAGGAGGTAGTATAGGTATTGTTATCTCCATTTCAAAGATAAGGAACCTAACGTTCAATGACATGTCCAGTGTCACCTAGCTAAGAAATAATGGAGTTGGATTTAAATTCAGCTTTCCTAATGATAAGCCCAGTGTTTTCTCTACTTTATCATATGTTCTCTTCAGCAACACAGATTTCTTGTTCCTGTGTTTATAGAGATTTGATAAGATAGAGTAATATTGATATTATAATTTAACCCTCAGGCACTAAGTCATAAATGTCAAGTTCCCTTGATTATGACAGGCCATAAGCAGGAATCTCTACAGAAACCCCAGCAAGTGATAATTCAGCTTGTGGTTGAACAGCTCCAGTGGCAGTGAGCTCACCATCTCAATTATTAAAAAGTACTGAGCCCAAATTAATCTATGTGTGATACTTTCACTTTGTTCTATAGTTTCCCTCTAAAGCCACACAAAATAAAGTTAATAGGACTGTATAAAATTTGGAATCTAAATGTGAATTACCTTTCTGGTAACAGAAAAGTTTAAATTAAACTAGATCTTTAAGAGAGCTATTTTTAAAAAATCACTAAAATCAGAATATAGCTTGGTACACAGACAATAGATCTTCTTGAAATTACCTATCAGATCTATAGATAAGGAAAGAATTCACAACCAAAGCAGAGATAGAGAAGTCCACAGGAGGGAAAATGGACAATTTTAATTTTATAAAATTAAAAAATTTCTATACAAACAGAACCTAGAGAGGGAACTTGAGCCAAAATTAGAAAAAAAAAGAGAAGGAAACTGGGGAGGGGCAGGGAATATATTGCAATTTTTCCTGAGAAAGATCTTATTTCTTTACATATATAGGGAATAGAGCTGAATTTATAAGAATAAGAGCCATTCCCCAATTGATCAATAGTTAATGGATATGAACAAGCAGTTTTCAAAGAAAGAAATCAAAACTATGTATAATTGCATGAAAAAAGTTCTAAATGACTAATAGAGATGCCAAGTAAAACAATTTTGAGGTATCACCTCATCTCCATCAGACTGGCTAACATTACAGGAAAGGCAAATAATCAATGTTGAAGGGGATGTGGGAAAAATTAGACCACTAATGTATTCACTGTTGGTAGACTTGTGAACTGGTCCAATCATTCTGAAGACCAATTTAGAACTGTGTCTAAAGGATTATAAAACTGTGCACACCCTTTGATACTAGCTCTATATTACAAAGAGATTTTTAAAAGGGAAGAGACAGGAAGGTCCTATTTGTATAAAAATATTTATAGCAACTTTTTCCATGAATTGGAAATTGAGGGGATGCCCATCAATTGAGTAATGGCTGAACAAGTTGTGATACATGATTGTAATAAATATTACTGTTGATATAAAATATTATGAAGGGGCTCATTTCAGAAAAACACATGAAGACATATGAAATGATACAAAGTGAAGTGACAGAATCAGGAGAACACTTTTCACAGTAACAGCAATATTATAACAGTAATCAATTGTGTAAGACTTAGTAATTGATCAATACAATGATCCACCATAATTCCAAAGTGCTCATGACAAAAAAAAAATGCTATGCACCTTCAGAGAAAGAACTAAAGAACTCAGAAAGCAAACTGAACCCATTTTTCTTTCTTTTTCTTGCTTTCATTTTTTTCAAAACAGGACTGATATAGAATAAGTTTTGTATGACTTTATGTGTATAATAGGTGATATATCTCTTGCCTTTTCAATGGGTGGGGTAGAAATGGAAGGAGGGAGAAAATCTGGGCCTAAAAATAAAAATAAAATTGAATTTAAAAAAGGGGGGAGAAATGGAACCTTTTTGAAATAGGATTTGAATGAGATATTATAATAAGGGGCTTTGCAAATATACATGATATATGTATATGTACACACTTGCATATATACATACATATATGATGTCATATTATATCATGTTATATATGATATTGTATATGTGTGTAATGTGTGTAGGTGTGCATGTGTGGTACTTTTCATAGATTCTTAGAACCAAAATTGTTAGAGCTGAAAGAGCACTTATAACATAAAATATTAGAAAAGGAAGACAGATGTCAAAATTAGAAAGGATTTTAGAACATTTTGTTAAAGCTAAAAGAGAATTTAATTTAAAATTATTCAGATTTTAATAGTTCTTTAAAAAGTTTAAAAAGTAAACTTAAAAAATGAAAAAAATTTTACAAAGTACTTTTTTCTTTTTTTAAAAAATATTATTTTATTTGCAAAACATATGTATGGGTAATTCTTCAACATTAACCCTTACAAAGCTTTCTGTTACAAATTTTTCCTTCCTACTCCCCACCCCTCCCCTAGATGGCAGGATATCCACTACATGTTAATTATGTTAAAATACTCGAAAAATTGAATATATGTATACCTATTTCCACACTTATCATTGTTGTGCAAGAAAAATTGTATCTACAAGAAAGAAATATCAGATAAAGGAAACACAATGTAAGCAAACATTAATCAAGAGTATGAAAATGTTATGTTGTGGTCCACATTTCACATCCCTCTCTCTGGGTGTATATGGCTTTCTTCAGTGAACAATTGGAATTGGTTTGAAACATTTCATTGTTGAAGAGAACCATGTCCATCAGAATCGATCGTCATATAGTATTGTTGTTGCCATATATAATGATCTCCTGGTTCTGCTCATTTCACTCAGCATCAGTTCATGCAAGTCTCTCCAGGCCTCTCTGAAATCGTCCTGCTGGTCGTTTCTTACAAAACAATAATATTCCATAACATTCATATACCATAATTTATTCAGCCATTCTCCAATTGATGGGCATCCATTCAGTTTCCACTTTCTAGCCACTACAAAAAGAGCTGCCACAAACCTTCTTGCACATGTGGGGCCTTTTCCTTCCTTTATGATTTCTTTGGGATATAAGCCCAATAGAAATGTTGCTGGGTCAAAGGGTATGCACAGTTTGATAACATTTTGAGCATAGCTCCAAATTGCTCTCAAGAATGGCTGGATCCGTTCACAGCTCCACCAACAATGCATCAGTGTCCCAGCCTTCCCACATCCCTTCCAACATTCATCATTAACTTTTCCTGTCAGTTTAGCCAATCTTACAGGTGTGTAGTGGTACCTCAGGGTTGTCTTGATTTGCATTTCTCTGATCAATAGTGATTTGGAGCACCTTTTCATATGACTACAAATAGTTTTAATTTCATCCTCTAAAAATTGTCTGTTCATATCCTTTGACCATTTATCAATTGGAGAATGGCTTGAATTCTTATAAATATGAGACAATTCTCTATATATTTTAGAGATGAGACATTTATCAGAACCCTTAAATGTAAAGATGATTTCCCAATTTATTACTTCCCTCCTAATCTTGACTGCATTGGTTTTGTTTGTACAAAAACTTTTTAACTTAATATAGTCAAAGTTATCTATCTGGTGTTCAATTAAGAGTTCCAGTTCTTCTTTGAACATAAATTTATTTCTCCATAGGTCTGAGAGGTAAACTATATCACATTCCTCTAATTTACTTGTAATATCACTCTTTATATCCAGATCATGAAACCATTTAGATCTTATCTTGGTATGTGGTGTTAGATGTGGGTCAAGCCCTAATTTCTTCCACACTAGTTTCCAGTTTTCCCAGCAGTTTTTGTCAAATAGTGAATACTTATCCCAAAAGCTGGGGTCTTTGGGTTTATCAAAGACTATATTGCTATAGTTATTGCCTAGTTTGTCTTGTGATTCTATCCTATGATATCCTATGATCGACTACTCTATTTCTTAGCCAGTACCAAATGGTTTTGATAGCATCATCAGCCCTTTTTTCATTAATTCTCTTGAAACTCTTGACCTTTTGTTCTTCCAAATAAATGTTGCTACTATTTTTTCTAGATCTGTAAAATAATTTCTTGGGAGTTTGATTGGTATGGCACTAAATAAGTAAATTAGTTTGGGTAGTATTGTCATTTTTATTATATTCGCTCTGCCTACCCATGAGCACTTAATATTTTTCCAATTGACTAGATCTGATTTTATTTGTGTGGAAAGTGTTTTTTAGTTTAGTTCATATAGTTCCTGACTTTCCCTTGGCAGATAAATTCCCAAATATTTTATACTATCAACAGTTATTTTGAATGGAATTTCTTTTTGTATCTCTTGCTAATGAACTTTATTGGTAAAATACAAAAATGCTGATGATTTATGTGGATTTATTTTGTATCCTACAACTTTGCTAAAGTTGTGAATTGTTTCTAGTAATTTTTTAGTTGAGTCTCTAGGGTTCTCTAAGTATACCATCATGTCATTTGCAAAGAGTGATAATTTGGTTTCCTCATTACCTACTCTAATTACTTTAATCTCTTTTTCTTCTCTTACTGCCAAAGCTAACATTTCTAAGACAATATTAAATAATAATGTTGACAATGGGCAGCCTTGTTTCACTCTTGATCTTACTGGGAATGGTTCTAGTTTGACTCTATTACATATGATGCTTGCTGATGGTTTTAAGTAGATACTACTAATCATTTTAAGGAAAAGCCCATTTATTCCTATACTCTCCAGTGTTTTTAATAGGAATAGGTGTTGGATTTTATCAAAGGCTTTTTCTGCTTCTATTGAGATAATCATATGGTTTTTGTTAATTTGGTTATTAATATAATTGATTATTCTAATAGTTTTCCTAATATTGAACCAGCCCTGCATTCCTAGTATAAATCCTACTTGGTCATGGTGTATTATCCTGGGGATAACTTTCTGTAATCTTGTTGCTAAAATTTTATTTAAAATTTTTGCATCAATATTCATTAGGGAAATGGGTCTATAGTTTTCTTTCTCTGTTTTCTCCCTACCTGGTTTAGCTATCAGCACCATATCTGCGTCATCGAAGGAATTTGGTAGTACACCTTCTTTCCCTATTTTTTCAAATAGTTCATATAGTATTGGAATTAATTGTTCTTTGAATGTTTGGTAGAATTCACATGTAAATCCATTTGGCCCTGGAGACTTTTTCTTAGGGAGTTGGTTAATAGCTTGTTCTATTTCTTTTTCCAAAATGAGGCTATTTAAATAATTTACTTCCTCTTCTGTTAACCTGGGCAATCTATATTTTTGTAGATATTCCTCCATTTCATTTAGATTATCAAACTTACTGGCATAAAGTTGGGCAAAGTAACTCCTAATTATTGCTCTAATTTCCTCTTCATTGGAGGAAAGTTCTCCCTTATTATTCTTGAGACTAACAATTTGATTTTCCTCTTTCATTTTTCTAATCAAATTAACTAAAGGCTTATCTATTTTGTTGGTTTTTTCATAAAACCAACTCTTAGTTTTATTAATTCGATAGTTTTCTTATTTTCAATTTTATTAATCTCCCCTTTCATTTTCAGAATTTCCAATTTGATATTTAATTGAGGGTTTTTAATTTGGTCCCTTTCTAACTTTTTTAATTGTAAGCCCAGTTCATTGATCTTCTCTTTCTCTATTTTATGCAAGTAAGCATCTAGAGATATAAAATTACCCCTTATAACTGCTTTAGCCGTGTCCCACAAATTTTGGTATGTTGTCTCATTATTGTCATTCTCCTGGATGAAATTATTGATTGTGTCTATAAGTTGCTCTTTCACTCATTCATTCTTCAGGATTAGATTATTTAATTTCCAATTAACTTGTGGTCTATTTTCTCCTGGCCTTATATTACATGTGAGTGTTATTGCATCATGATCTGAAAAGGATGCATTTACTATTTCTGCTTTTCTGCATTTGATTTTGAGGTTTTTATGCCCTAACACATGATCAATTTTCGTATAAGTTCCATGAACCCCTGAGAAAAAAGTATACTCCCTTCTATCATCATTCAATTTCCTCCAGAGATCTATCATACCTAACTTTTCTAGCCTTTTGTTTACCTCCCTAACTTCTTTCTTATTTATTTTGTGGTTTGATTTATCTAATTCTGAGAGAGCAAGGTTGAGATCCCCCACTAGTATAGTTTTACTGTCTATTTCTCCTTGCATCTCTCTTAACTTCTCCTCTAGGAATTTGGATGCTATACCACTTGGTGCATATATGTTTAGTATTGATACTGCTTCATTGTCTATGGTACCCTTTAGTAAAATATAGTTTCCTTCCTTATCTCTTTTAATTAGATCTATTTTTGCTTTTACTTGATCCGAGATAAGGATTGCTACCCCTGCCTTTCTTTGTTCACCTGAAGCATAGAAGATTTTGCTCCAGCCCTTTACCTTCACTCTGTATGTATCTCTATGTTTTAGATGTGTTTCTTGCAAACAACATATTGTAGGATTCTGGCTTTTAATCCAGTCTGCTATCCACTTCCATTTTATAGGAGAGTTCATCCCATTCACATTGACAGTTAAAATAATTAAATCTGTATTTCCTGCCATCTTATTTACCCAAAGTTATATTTTTCTCTTCCCTTTTCCTTTTCTTCCTTCCCCCTTCCCCAGTATTTTGTTTTTGATGACCACCTCCCTCTAACAAATCTCCCCCCTCTAAAACCCCTCCCTCTTTTTTTACACCTTTCCCCTAATTCTTCTATTTTCCCTTCTATTAGTCTATCCCTTTCTTTTCCTCCTTTCCCTCCTACTTCCCTATAAGGAGGGACAAATGTATCTGATATACTCTTTTAGAGTCCAATCTGATGAGAGTAAGATTCACACAACACTCATCTTCCTCCCTTCTTTCGCTCAATTATATTAGATTTTCTATGCCTCTTCATGAGATTTTACTTTATTTTTACCTCCTTTTTTACTTTATTTTACCTCCTTTACTCTCTTTTTCCAGTATGATAGCCCTTCCACCTCTAATTTCTTTTCATTTTATCAAAATAAAATCAAATTATACCCTCATTCTTTGAGTATACCCATAGTAGAAATACAATTCTCAAGAGTTCTTTCCTTTTTACCTTTTTATACTTCTCTTGAATTCTGTGTTTGGAGGTCAAATTTTTTGTTCAGGTCTGGTCTTTTCATTAGAAATAGGTGAAATTCTCCTATATCATTGAATGACCATCTTCTTCCCTGGAAGACAATGCTCATTCTAGCTGGATAATTTATTCTTGGCGGTAATCCAAGCTCCTTTACCTTTTGGAATATCTGATTCCAGGCCCTTCGATCCTTTAATGTGGAAGCGACAGATCTTGTGCAATTCTAATTACAGTTCCTTGTTATTTGAATTGTTTCTTTCTAGCTGCTTGCAATATCTTTTCCTTGGTGTGACAGTCCTGAAATTTGGCCACAATATTCCTTGGGGTTTTAATTTTGAGGTCTCTTTCAGGAGGTGATCAGTGAATTCTTTCAATGGCAATTTTGGCTTTTGATTCTAAAATATCAGGGCAGTTTTCTTTCATGATTTCCTGGAAGAGAGCATCTAGGTTCTTTTTTTCACCATGGCTTTCATGAAGTCCAATAATCCTTAGATTGTCTCTCCTAGATCTGTTTTCCAGGTCAGTTGTTTTTCCTAGGAGATATTTCATATTTTCTTTTATTTTTTTCATTTTTTGCTTTTGTTTGATTCTTGAAGTCTTACTGAGTCATTCATTTTTATTTGTTCAATTTTAATTTTTAAAGTATTATTTTCTTCAGTTATCTTTTTTAGCTCCTTTTGTAACTGGCCAATTGATTTTTTTTGTTCATTGCAGTCTTTTCCCATTTCACCATTTTTGTTTTTCAGTGAGTTGGTGTCTTTCCATTTCACCATTTTTGTTTTTCAGTGAGTTGGTGTTTTTTTCCACTTCATCATTTTTGTTTTTCAGTGAATTGGTGTCTTTTTCCATTTCACCAATTTTGTTTTTCAGTGAACTGATGTCTTTTTCCATTTCACCATTTTTGTTTTTCAGTGAGTTGGTGTCTTTTTCATATCTCTTTTGCAGGGCATTATATCCTTTTTGCACTGATCTCAATTCATTTCCCCATTTTTCTTCTAACTCTCTTTTGAGATTCTTTATGCAATCTTCCAGGTAAGCCTTGTGAAATGGGGACCAGCTCATGTCTGCCTTTGTGGCTTCCTCTGGAGTTGCTTTTCCTTTAGGAACCTCAGGATCCGAGGTCTGCCCTTCTTTCTCTCTTTAAAGCTGTCTATGGTGAGAGCTCTCTTCTGTTTCTTACTCATTTTTTAGAGCTTAAGGTCTGTTTAAAGCAGGGGACCAGCAGCTGCTTCAATTTGCCCTGGGGCAGTTCGCCTAGTTGACTTCCAGTGCGGGGCTGGTCTGGCTAGGTCTGAGTTCTCAGTTGTTCTCACTCCACCCTTTACCAAAGGCAGATCTGCCAAAGCACCTGCCTGCAAGCAGAGCAAAGTGGCCCAAGCATTTCCCAGGGACTTCCTGGGTGCCTAGAATCTGCCACACTCTGTCCCAGCCCCGGTCTCCCACCCTGGCTGCACACAAATGGCCCAATCCCCTTCCCGTCCGAAACAGACTTGCTCTGGAGTGCTTCCAAGGTAATTTTTGATGGAAATGTGTTGTACTCCAAGTATTTGGGGGAGCTTTCACTCCAGAACCAGTTCAGAGTTTTAATCTGCTGTTGTTTTGAGAGAAGATCAGAGGAGCTCACAGAGAGTCGTGTCTGCACTCCACCATCTTGGCCCCGCCTCCCCCCCAAAACTAGCATTTCTAATACAATATTGAATAATAATGGTGATAGTGGGCAACCTTGTTTCACCCCTGATCTTATTGGGAATGGTTCCAGTTTATCACTGTTACATATTATGCTAGCTGATACTTTTAAGTAGATGCTACTATTTTACAGAAAAGTCCATTTATTCCTATATTCTCTAGTGTTTTTAATAGGAATGGATATTGGATTTTATCAAATGCTTTTTCTGCATCTATTGAGCTCCAACTCCCTGTCCTGGTCTCCCTGTTCTGCAGTCTGGGTTCAGCAGACCACCCCCCCTGCCCAATTGAAAAAGATCTGTTTTGATGTTCTTCCAGGGTATCTTCTTCAAGAAATGTGTTATACTCCAGATATTTGTATATTCTTTGACTTCAAAACCAATCTAGAGGCTTCATCTGCTGTTGGTTTGGGAGAAGGTTAGAGGAGGTTATAGAGACTTGTGTCTGATCTCTGCCATCTTGGCTCCAGCCTCGGAAGTCCAAATTTATATATTGCTTTAAAAGTATGAAAAGTCACTGCTGCAAAAGGCACTACAAGCCCCAAATTATATGAGTAGCACAGAGAACACTGTCCTGCATGACTAACCTAGCTCTGTCAGGAGTGTAAGAATCCACAATTTGGAGACAAAGTTTCCACAGAAACAAAAGGTTGAGAGCCACAGTATAGTCATAGCTATTGGCATAAAAAATATGCCTATCAGATTTGGCTGGTGTTCTATACCAGTGAGGGGCACCAAAGTGTTTTCAGTGGTTCAAGAGTAGGAGAACCAAATTGTAGCTACAGAAATAGGTATCAGGAGTTCCACTCATTAAAAAAAATTTACAGCAAGTGTCTCTGATGAACACCTTATTTCTCAAATACATAAAAAATGAAATCAAATTTATAATAATACAAGTCATTGTCCAGTTGATAAAAGATTAAAGACTATGAATAGATAGTTTTCAGAAGAATAAATAAAAGCTATCAATAGTCATATGAAAAAGTGCTCTCAATCACCATTGATTAGAGAAATGCAAATTAAAACAGCTGAGGTACCACCTCACATCTAATATAGAAAAGTAAGGAAAAGGAAGAGATGAAGTAGGAATATATTGCAAATATGGCAGAGATTCTGTGCAAAGGCACAGAGATACATGGTGGGTTGTTAAGAGTAAGGGACTTTTTCAGAAATAAATTGAACTAGAGGCTTTGTAAATCTCTTCTAAGTTTAAAATTCTATGAGCTTATTATTCCTTATACAGTAACTCCATTGAGAAATATAGATTAGAATCTATATCTTTAATGAATATTGTTACAAAAATTTGAAATTAAAATTAATCAAAAGGCTACAACATACATATTAGAATAATTAGAATATGAGCATTATGTACTATGACAATGTTGAGTTTACACCAGGAATGCATGGTTGGTTGAATATAAGTATAATGTAAATAATATAAAAACACAATTATATCAATAGATGCTATAAAAACTTTTGACAAAATCCAAGCAAATTGTTAAAAAAAAATATTGGAAAGCACAGCAATAAATGAATCTTTCTTTATTATAAAACATAATATCAAGAACAAATATGTAGGGGCAGCTAGGTTGCACAGTGGTTAGTGCACCAGCCCTGAAATCTGAAAGACTTGAGTTCAAATCTGCCCTCAGATACTTAACACTTCCTGGCTGTGTGACCCTGGGCAAGTCACTTAACCCCAATTGCCTTAACCAAAAAAAAAAAAAAAAAAAGAATATGTAATGGAGAAAAATTAGAGACCTTTCCAAAAAAATCAAGATTGCCAATTATTAACATTGTTATTTACCATAGTACTAGAAATACTAACTATAGCAATACAAGAGAAATCAAAAGAATAAATGTATAGGTAAAGAAAAAATAAAATTGTCTGTTTTGCAGGTGATATATAGTGATTTATTTAGAAAATATTAAATATCATAAAAATCACATGAAACAGTAAATTCAGCAAAATTGAACTATATAAAATAAATGTATGACTTAGAAAATACACCAAAGCATTTCTTAAAGCAAGAAGATATTAAATAACTTGCTTAGGTTTATAGAAATATAAGCCTTAGAGACAAAATTGGAACCTTGGTCTTCCTATTTTCAAATAAATTAATTCATGAATCAAGTATTGTCAGAAACTTTGCTAGAAACCTTGAATACAAAAACAAAATGAAATTCTTTCCCTCAAAACATTTATAGCTTATTGGGGATTAAGAAAATCTTCTTACAGGAGATAGCACTTTTAATAGAATTTTGAAAGATAAAAGAATTTCTGAAGAGGTGAAACAGAAGTGCATTGCAAAGATGGCAGAAAGCCCATGAGAGGGCACAGAGATAGATGATGGGGTGTTAAGAGTAAATGACAGAAAGAAAACTAACTTTGCTGGATTGCAGAATATATAAAGAGGGTGTGGTATATAGTAAAATTAGAAAGGTGGTTTGGGCTCAGATTGTAAAGAGTATTAAAAGCTACACAAAGAATGCTACATTTGGGGGCAGTTAGGTGGCACAGTGGATAGAGCACCAGCCCTGAAGTCAGGAGGATCTGAGTTCAAATCTGATCTCAGACTTGCCCACCTTGGGCAAGTCACTTAACCCCAATTGCCTTAGCAAAAAAAAAAAAA
>JAJPUD010000421.1:541329-559769 GCA_023553655.1 Myrmecobius fasciatus | reverse complement strand
ACAGAATGTCAGAGCAGGAAAAGACCTTAGAATACAGAATGTCAGAGATCGATAAAATCTTAGGATATAGAAAGTTAGAACTGAATATCAGAGCTTGGAGGGAATCTTAGAACCTAGAGCTAAGAAGGACCTTAGAGCAAAGAATATCAGAGCGGAGAGAGATGTTAGAACCCAGAATATTGGAACTGAGAGGATCTTGAGAGCAAAGTCAGAGCTGAGAGGAATTTAAAATTCAGATGTCAGAACTGAGAGGGCCTCTTGATAAAGAATTATCAGAGCTGAGAGAAACCTTAGAACACAGAATGTCAGAGCAAGACAAGTTCTAAAAACAGATATGAGAGATGGGTAAAACCTGAGGACATAGAATAGAAAGGATATATAACATCAGTGATAAATAGCTCTTAGAACATAGAATAAGAAACTCTAGAGCTGAAAGGAGCTTCAGAACATAGTTATTACCAAGTACCATAGAGAAGTATGCTCTAACACATGACACTTTACATATATTATCTCATTTGGCCAAGTTATCATCCTGGGTGTTATGTTCTTGTTGAGTTTTCATGATACTTCTCTTTCTTGGTCCTTCTCCCATCTGTCCTACAACTCCTTCTCAGTCTCTTTTCTAGTATCATCCTTTATACCATGTGTGTATATCCAAGGGTCTGTCCTTTCCCCTTCAATCTCTTGACTCTTGGTGCCTCAATCAGCTCATATGGGCTTAATTATCATTCCTATATAGACAATTCCCACCCCCAACATACAAATCGAGATGAAGTCTCTCTCCCAAGCTAGGGTGATGGCTTATAAGACATTTTCAATTGAGTGTCCCATAAGCATTTCAAACTGAACATATCTGAAATGGAACCCATTATCTTCTCTCCCTCTCATGCCTGTGTTCTGAATTTTCCTATATCTATTGAGAATATGACCATCTCTTCAGTAATCCAAGTAGGAAACATTGAGCTATACTCATTTCCTCATTCTTATTCATCAATTATATATTTGGACGCCAAGTCTTGTCAAGTTTTATTTCCATTTCTTTCACTTTCACTTTCATTCTCTTTTCTCCATTTACAAAATCTACCATATGATGAGTTCAGATCTTCATAATTTCTTGTTTGGACTACTGTCATAGTCTCCTAATTGGTTTCCCTATCCCAAGTGTCCTATCCATACATACAGTTGCTATAGCAATATCTATAAAACACTGGTGGGACCACATGATTCCCTTGCTCAATAAATATTGCCACTATAGTGGCTCTCTATTACCACTAAGATCAAAGACAAAATTTCTATTTTGGCATTTAAAACTCTTTATAACTTGACTATGGATTTCTAATGTTATAACACTACTATCCTTTATGTACACTTTGGTCAGGTCAGAGTCTTCTTGCTTCTGTACAGATATGATATCTTTGCACAGGCTACCTCCCATTCCTGGATTACTCTCCATCCTGACTTCTACCCTGTAGAATTTCTGGTTTTTTTGTAAGCTGGAGTCAAGCACCCTTCTATTACATGAGACCTTCCTTGACCACTCCCAATTGTTGATGCCTTCCCCTCTAAAAATTACTTTGTTTTTATTTTTGCATATACTTGTATGCTATATATATAATATATACTATAATCAAAAGTTGAGTGCTCTAATTACAGTCTCTTTCTGATACACTGACCAAGTCATATTTAGGTTTAATATAATGAGATCTTTTTTAAAAAAAAAAAAGGAAAAAAAAAGATTTATCTAAAAATGGCATAGCCACCTCAAGAATGAATATTTATCCTCCTGCAACTCCCACTAGAAGTCTTCCACCAAAGGCTGTACGATCATTTGTCAGAGATGTTAGAGGGGGTATTCTTGAAGAAGGGTAAGTTTTATTTATAAATGGTCAAAGGAAATGAACAGACAGTTTTCAGAAGAAAAAAAAATCAAAGTTATCAATATCAATATATATTCATACAAAAATGCTCTACATTGCTATTTACTATATAAATGAAAATCAAAACAATTCTGAAGTATCACTTCATGCCTATCAGATAAAAAGAGAAGTTGCTGAAAAAGAAAATTACAAATGGTGGAGGGGATGTAGAAAATAAGGATACTAATGATTGTTGGTGGAACTGTGATTTGGTCCAACCATTATGGAGAACTATTTGGAACTATGCTCAAAAGCCTATCAAACTGTGGATACCCTGTGAACAATACCATTGCTAGGTCTATATACCAAAGAGATCAAAAAAAAAAGGAAGAAGATACATATATATAACAATATTTATAACAGTTCTTTTGTGTTGGCAAAAAACTGGAAACTGAAGGGATGTCAATCAATTGCTGAATGGCTAAACAAGACATGGGATAGAATTGTGAAAGAATATTACTGTTCTATAAAAATGATGGGTAAGATGGCTTAAGAAAAAACCTATGAAGGTGTATTTGAACTGATGCAAAGAAGAATACTATATACCATAACAGCAATATTATAAGGACAATCAAATGTGAAAGACTTAGCTACTGTGATCAAGACAATGATCCAAGACGATTCCAAAGCACCCATGATGAAAAATGTCATACATTTCTAGAAAGAGAACTGATGAACTGAGTGCAGACTGAGGCATACTTACTCCCTCCCCCCATATTTCACAACATGTGAAATCATATTGTTTGTTTTCTCACTGAGGAGGAAAAGAGAAGAAGGAAATAAGTTTGGTACTTAAAATTTTTTTTAAAGAATGTTACAGAATAGAGCACCAGCCCTGAAGTCAGGAGGACCTGAGTTCAAATCTAGTATCAGACACTTAACATTCCCTAGCTGTGTGACCCTGGGCAAGTCACTTAACCCCAATTTCCTCAGCAAAAAAAAAAATAAAATAAAATAAAAATAAAGAATGTTACAAATGCTAAAAAAATTTTAAAAGAAGGATAGTTTAGAAGCCAGTTCCAATAATCTTGCGATGAAGAGAGCCATCTACACCCAGAGAGAAGACTATGGGAACTGAGTCTGGATCACAACATAGCATTTTCACTTTTTATTGTTGTTTGCTTATATTTTGTTTTCTTTCTCATTTTTTTCCTTTTTGATCTGATTTTCCTTGTGCAGAAAGATAATTGTATAAATATATATACATACATTGGATTTAACATATATTATTTAACATGTTTAACATATTAGATTGCTTGCCATCTAGGGGAAGAAAATTTGGAACACAAGGTTTTTCAAAGTTTTATGTTGAAAAAATATGTTTTGAAAACATAAAACTTTTAAAAAATAACTAAAGAAAGGATAATTTACATTAGTGCTGAGTTTTCTCTTAGCTCTTAAGAATAAGATTCTTAAGTCCAGTTTCATTGAGTGTGACTCTACAGGGTGAAATTTTTTGCCAGATATAGGGAGACCCAAAGATGTTTGGAAGTAGAAATGCCTGTGCAGCTAACTCCATCTCAGATTCCTCATATGTAGAGGTTATGCTAAATTATTTCCAATGTCCCTTTCAGCTCAAAATCTATAAATGTTACATTAAGAGGTTAATATTAAAAGGGACCTTAATATGATAGAACACTAAGGCATCTTAGACAATATTTAGCACATCCCCTCCTTTTAGAGGGAAGGAAATTGAAGCCCATGAAGGTGGAATGAATTTTCTAAAATCACATGACTACCTTTGGGCAGAGTTTAGATAGAACAGAATTTAGATCCCTTCCCTTCCATCAGTATTATTTCCACATCTCCATAACTATGTACTTCACTGGAGAACCCAGACTGAACCCTTGCCCTAATGGGTAAGTCTACTCATGAGACTCAATTAGAGATCAGCAGATTGCTTGGTAAATTCACAGAAAGTTAAACCAAAGGGAGTTGGTTGTTTTTAAGGGACATTTCCAAAGAGATGTGGTTTTCTAAAAATACCACTCTTCTCTGTTTTAGGGGTATTTCTGTTCAAGCATGGAGGGTATAAATCCAGCAATGGGTGGGGCTTCCAGATTCCTTCCTAGAGTCTATGTCTGCTTCTGCCATTGCCCACATAAGATTACTCACTGTTCTACTTCCAAAGCATATTTAATAACAAGTTGTATCTTAGGGGAGATTTGTTTACTTTTGGGGCAGAAGTTTCCACACTTCCAAGAGTTCCGTCAAGCCAGATTCATGGTCAGGAGTCTTTTTTGTGGCCAGGAACTGCATTTTCACTGTAGTGAATTGATTTCTTGAAGATTTTCAGTTAGGAGAAAACACTTCTCCTAAAGCAGTTCTTTTCTCTGGGGAAATTAATATTCATAATATTTTCATCAAATTCAGCCTAAATCAGCTGACTTTATGCCACATTCAGTTTCTTGCCAGCCTCCCTGCTGGTGATTCTTTGGATCAAGAATCACACCCTGGAGGAATTCACCCTTTAATATTCAAAAGCTTTCCCCTGGGATCCTACAATCCTTGGTGATGGGAAAAACACTACATGCAAGGTACTGTGCTAAGAACTTTACAATTACCTTCTTTGATCTTCACAACATTCCTGGAAGATATATACTATTATCCTCATTTTACAGATGAAGAAACTGAGGCAAAGGTTAAATGACTTGTCCAGGGTCACCCAGTTAGTATGTTTCTAGGGCTGGATGTGATCTCAAGTCTTCCTGACTATAGGCATGGTACTCTATCCACTGTGTCACCTAGAAGGGCAAAATAAGCTTCTGTTATTTTCCCTTGAAAGAGTGAAGTATAAGGGGAATTAGAGCAGATGAAAAAATTTTAGGACCTAACAAGGGCTTTCTTAGGACTCATTTTAATTCAATTCCACCCATCTTGCATCAAGTCCCCTTTGTGGGTTCTCTCCTGTGCACATTTGTGCTTTGGTGAAGAAGAAAGAAAAAAGAAATGAGGGCATTGCCTGAGGGATACTCCTGAGGAAGTACACTCAGAATGGTTCAAGAATAATGTAAAAAACACAATAGGAATAATATATGTGTTCTAACTTATACTTTCAAGGAATTCTAGCACTTCAAAAAGGAGTTCAGAGGATCTGTGGTCCAATCCATACCTGAGGAGAAATTCTTCTAATTTAATAAATAATCATCCAATTTGTCCTTAAAGAATTCTAGTAAATCTGGCCTCAGACACTTAACACTTCCTAGCTGTGTGACCCTGGGCAAGTCACTTAACCCCAATTGCCTGGGGAAATCATTGCCTCCCAAAGGTGCCCAGTCTTCTTTTAGATGGCTCAGATTGTTAAATTTAATTGTACATTAAGTTCCAATCCCATCTCTGATCCTTACTACTTGTGTAACTTTGGGCAATCTAGTTATTTGTGTAACCTTAGGCAATCTAGTTAAGTTACTTTATAACCTTGGACAATTTACTTAAGTTATTTGTGTAACCTTGGGCTACTTATTTAAGTTACTTGTGTAACCTTGAGCTACTTATTTAAATTATTTGTGTAATCTTGGGCAGCTTAACCTGCCTAAATTTTAGTTTCCTCCAATAGAAAATGAGAAGCTTGGGGAAGGTATCTTCAAAGGTCCTTTCCAGACCTAACTCTATATTGCCTCTCATAATCACTCCCTACTGCTCCTAGTTTGTCTTTCTGGGGCCAAGGAGGCAAGTCTAGTCTTCTTGCCAATACTTGGAGAATCCTCTCCCCAAACTCAATATAGTTCCTTCAACCAATCCTCTTCGGTTCCTTCTTTATGATGGTTGTCTTCCCCTGGTTGAGGCTGACATGCAAAAGAAGAAAAGGAAGGGAAGAAGGACTACAGTATACAGGTACACACACATGTGTATGTATATACACACATAAAATGTATGCATATATGTTTATATGTAGAAATATGTATACATATATAACTCAAGAGAGAGAAGGAGAAACAGTGTTTTATAAACCTTAAATATATGTGTGTGTATGAAATCTCATTTGATAGAACTAAGTAGTGCTATTATTTTTTCCCATTTTATAGAGGAGGAAACTGAAGTTGAGATATATTAAGAAAGTGCACACAGCTTCTGAGACAGGATTTGAACTTAGGTCTTCCTGACTTGAGTTGTAAACATGATTACCCCATGCCACTTAGTTACCTCAAGTAATAGAAACTAGGGTCGTCCCAAATATGGGGATCTGAATACTTTGAGGACACAGCAGTTTCTTGGGCCCCCAAAATGAAGCCAATCCATAGGTGGAAAGTCCCAAGATGAAGATTATCTAGTAAGGGTCAGAAGAAGAAGAGATAAAGCAGTTCTCAATCATGCAAAAGGAGCCATCTTTCTATCAGACAAACCCTAAAGAAACCTTGTCATTCTGGAGCGCATGTCCAGGACCAGGACATGAAAAAAGAGCTCCTGAGACTTATCAAACCTGACAATTGCTACTTATCTCTGTTGATTGAGACAAGGAACCCAAACAAGATACAGGTTAATTAGGAATTATAAGGTCCTGGATAAGAAGTTTTAAAACATCGCTTCTACCAACTGAAGGTAGAGTTTCTGAAGGGGGGGGGGAGTAGATTTTTGAAGTGAACAATTCATTAAAATTGTATATGAGTAAAGAAATTAATTTTCTAGACCACAGCTAAAAATAGAGGCTTTTGATTTAAAAAAAAAATACAGGATTGATGAGTTTGTGATTAACATTGAGAAGAAATCTGGGTATCAATTAATAAAATCTTTAAATTTTAGGAAAGCAGATTTTGGAATTCAAAATAAATGTGGATCCCTGTAGGCCAAAATTCCACAGAAGTCTATCCTAAAACATTCAGAAGTCTCAAGAATGAAATCCTGAAGAGATGAGCAACTATAATTCTTGTGAGGAATAAAGGGAGGAGCTGTCTAGAGAGATTGATATAACTGCACAAGGAATTCATTAACTAACTTAATATGTAAGAAATAAGGGGAAAGAACAGAAGTGGAATACCAAAGAGCCATGCAGTCCTGTTAGAATTGCATCAGGTGTGTTTACACTCAGAATGAGTGAAGCCAGTGGCAGTTGCTGAGGACAAGAAGAAGTCTTTCCCCTCCTAGATATTTCAGGCAAGAAAAAGATCAAGTTTGGGGTAAGCAGCTTCTCATCATAGACAGGATAAAGGTTTTGGACTGTGGAGAAAAGACAGAATTTATTTGGCTTAGGAAGGCTGATTGTCTTCAAAAGGAACAGAATACAGGGAAAGAAACTTTTTTACCCTGGATCTCTGAATGCTGGCCTCCATTGTTGTCTGAGAACACTACAGCCCCTTGCCTTTCTCATTGAGAAGGACCCTGAAAAAGAGAGAGCTGCACCTGATATCAAAAACGAGTGTACTCCTCCCCCTCTACTCTCTCCCTTTCTCATTGCCTCTCTCCTATTCCCACACCTATTCTACCCTTTCCTATCACTGAACTTCTAAACCTGGATTAGCAAGTTTCCTTGCCCCATAACCTACTGACATGTGGGGAGATCATATTGTCACCTAAGTCAGACCCATCAGAGAAAACTATGGCTTAGCTATTAGTATTTCCACTGAGTAACTTAACAGGACACCATCCAGGACCCAGAGTTGTACATGGGAACTAAAGACCATTTTGCATTTTTTTTTTTTGCTGAGGCAATCGGGGTTAAGTGATTTGCCCAGGGTCACACATCCATTTTTTTAATGAGTGAAATGTACACATGAGGTCAGGTAGAAATTCTTGGTAGCTGGGAGCACTAGGACAGGTTTCATTCAGGTAGAAGGTAGCTCTGATATAAGTTTTGAAGAAGCTGAAGTTTTCTTTTTTTTTCTTTTTTTTTCCTTTATTAAAACTTTTTATTTGCAAAACATATGTATGGGTAATTCTTCAACATTGACCGTTACAAAACTTTCCGTTACAAATTTTTCCCCCTAATCCCCACCCTTCCCCTAGATGGCAGGAAATACACTACATGTTAATTATGTTAAAATACTTAACAAATTGAATATATGTATACATATTTCCATACTTATCATTGTTGTGCAAGAAAAATTGTATCTACAAGAAAAAAAATCAGATAAAGGAAACACAATGCAAGCAAACATCGATAGAGAGCATGAAAATGTTATGTTGTGGTCCACATTTCATATTCCTCTCTCTGGATGTATATGGCTTTCTTCACTGAACAATTGGAACTGGTTTGAAACATTTCATTGTTGAAGAGAGCCATGTCCATCAGAATTGGTTATCATATAGCATTTTTGTTGCCATGTACAATGATCTCCTGGTTCTGCTCATCTCACTCAGCATCAGTTCATGCAAGTCTCTCCAGGCCTCTCTGAAATCATCCTGCTGGTCGTTTCTTATAGAACAATACTATTCCATAACATTCATATACCATAACTTGTTCAGCCACTCTCCAATTGATGGGCATCCCTTCAGTTTCCAGTTTCTAGCCACTACAAAAAGGGCTGCCACAAACATTCTTGCCCATGTGGGTCCCTTTCCCTCCTCTAAGATCTCTTTGGGATATAGGCCCAGTAGAAACACTGCTGGGTCAAAGGGTATGCACAGTTTGATAACTTTTTGAGCATAGCTCCAAATTGCTCTCCAGAATGGTTGGATCCATTCACAGTTCCACCAACAATGTATTAGAGTCCCAGCCTTCCCACATCCCCTCCAACATTCATCATTAACTTTTCCTGTCATTTTAGCCAATCTGACAGGTGTGTAGTGGTACCTCAGAGTTGTCTTAATGTGCATTTCTCTGATCAATAGTGATTTGGAGCACCTTTTCATATGACTACAAATAGTTTTAATTTCATCCTCTGAAAATTGTCTGTTCATATCCTTTGACCATTTATCAATTGGAGAATGGCTTGAATTCTTATAAATATGAGACAATTCTCTATATATTTTAGAGATGAGACATTTATCAGAACCCTTAAATGTAAAGATGATTTCCCAATTTATTACTTCCCTCCTAATCTTGACTGCATTGGTTTTGTTTGTACAAAAACTTTTTAACTTAATATAGTCAAAGTTATCTATCTGGTGTTCATTTAAGAGTTCCAGATGTTCTTTGGACATAAATTTATTCCATCTCCACAGGTCTGAGAGGTAAACTATACTATGTTCCTCTAATTTGCTTACAATATCACTCTTTATATCCAAATCATGAACCCATTTAGATCTTATCTTGGTATATGGTGTTAGGTGTGGGTCAAGCCCTAATTCTTCCATACTAGTTTCAAATTTTCCCAGCAGTTTTTTTCGAATAGTGGAACTGCCATAAATATTATGTTTTGATGCTCAAAACAACCCAAGAAAGTAGGTACTATTATTATCCCCATTTTACAGATGAGAAAATTGAGACACATAGGGATTAAGTGACTTGCCCAGGATCCCACAGCTGGTAGGTGTTGGAGGCTAGATTTGAAGGCAGGTCTTCTTGACTCCACGTTCACTGTACCAGATAGTTGCTGCTGAAAAAACTGGCAGATGTAGGTGCTGAGCTGATGTCAGTGACCCCTGAAAGACCTCTGAGAATGTGAGAGATGCTGTGGCTCTGAAGAAGGGCCAATGTTATTCTTATTTCTTTAAGTAGAAGAAGATAGAATGAAGAAGGTCTGGTCCAATGATCCTGACTGATTCCTGGCAAAATCCTATAATGCATTATTTAAGGGTTGGTTGTTGAGCATTTAGAAAGGAAAGTGATGATCATTAAAAACCAGCATGACTTCATCAGAAATTTATTAAATTTAATTTTCTTCTTTGTCAAAGTAACTAGACCAATAGATGAAGGGAATGTTGCAGTCATGCTGTTTTTGTTCAGTAATTTTCAGTTGTGTCTGACTCTTTGTGACCTTATTTGGCAAAGATACTAGAATTGTTGGCCATTAATTTTTCCAGCTCATTTTACAGAGAAGAAAACTGAGGTAAGCATCTTTAGGTGACTTGCTTAGAGTCATATAACAAATCTGAGGCCAGACTTGAACTCAGGAAGATGAATCTTCTTGACTCCAGACCAGGGACTCTATTCATTGTGCCATCTAGTAGTCTCTGTTATCCATATTGTACACAAATATTTCAACAGTCTTTCGTGCTATCTTTATGTACAAACCATAAGTTAGATGATCTGATACATTCAGAATCAGTTGAAGGACTGAACCCAAAGAATAATTATGAATGGTCAGCGTCAGTGTGGGGGGAAATGCTCTGGTGATCTGCCCTTGACTCAGTAACTTTGTTCAGCATCTTTGTCAAATTTGCTGATGACATTAAATTGAGAGGGAAAGTAAATATATCAGATGATAGAGTCAGATCCAAAAGGACCTTCCGAGGTCTTAGCTCCTTTAGTAGATGTTTGATGTTCCTTGAGAAGAAGATCGGAATTATTTTCTCATGGTATAGTCAGCACTTTGTGTTGACAATAACTAACCATCAGAAATGGCAGGTTGAAGGCAAACTTTACTGAATGATTTTAGTGGGACAATAGTAGATGGGCGCCACCAAATTTCAAAAAGAAAGATACATTTTTCCAGAAATATTTAAAGTGTTAAAGTGTGCTTTTAAAAAAATTACAAACTGACATTCTTTGTTTTGTTTTTCTCTCTTGATCTTTGAGCTTTGTCAAAGTCTGGGAATAGATATTAGAAAAAAAAACAAAGAGCTACTTTTTATCAAAGTGTGGTTTCAAGGTAAATATTCCTCTAAAGGTAACAATAACTATATGTCAGATTACTATATTGTAGGCTCTGAGGACAGAGGCCCTTTTGAAAATATCTTCCTATCTTCTAGTACCTTCAATATATAATACAGTACCTTGCACATAATAGATACAGTAATTATTTGTTGAATGGATAAATGAAAATATGTTGGAAGCCATCATCGATTTTCTTTTGGTAAATACTACTTAATGTGATTAATCTTCATTTTAATGAATTGCAGAAAAAGTAAAGAAGTAGCATCAAGTGGTGGATAGAGGCTGGCCTGAGTCAAGAAGACCTAAATTTGACACATACTTAAATTTTCAATGCCCCAGCAAGTCACCAAGGCCTTAAGTGGCTAACTAGCTCCCAGGCTGCATCAATGAAGGAAGTTCTTTGAATTCAATATATTTGAAAATTCAAGCAACATTTGTCAAGCACTCATGTATTTATACATGTCTCAGGCAATGTATTATGGCCTGAGGACACAATAAAGAATGAAAAATTCTCTCTCCTCAAGGAGCTTTTCTTTTATTGGGGGAGTATAACATGAACACAGATAAGTACATAAATATATAATATTTATAAATAAAACACACACATATACACATGTGTATATTATATATGCACATATGCAGTATATTTATATATAATTGTATACACATATACACATCTGTATATTTTATACACACAAAGTATTAATAGAGGGAATCAGGAAAAACCTGGTGTAAGAGTTGGCACCTGAGCTGTGTCTTGAAGAAAGCTAAAGATTCCAAGAAAGAGATGATGAAAGAGTGCAATCCAGACATGGCAGACCACCTGTGTAAAAGCATGGGCTGTCATGTACTCAGAATAGCTAGGAGGTCAGTTTGACTAGAATGAAAACTGTCAGAAGGGAAACAATATGAAATAATATTTGAAAGGCAGACAAAAGCCATTTTCTGGAGATTATTTTCAAATGCCAAGTTGATGACTTTGTATTCTATGCTAAAAGTCTGAGGCATCAGAAATATTTGAGGGAGAAAGGGTTGACAAAGAAGCATTTATGCTTTAGGAATCCATATAATTTGTAATTGTATGAATAGTAGCTTGGAGAAGGGAAGCAGGAAGATAAAATAGGAGTCTAAATTCAAATCCAGGTAAGAAATGATTAGGGCATGAATTAGTGTGGATAGAGAGGAGACAAATGTGAGAAGTTTGGGAGAGATATAATTGAAAAAAGACTTGAAAACTGATTAAATGGGGGTATTGGGAAAGAAAGAGGGAAAGACAAGGGAAATTCCAATGCTGGAAGGATGATCATTCCCTTAAAAAAATTAGCAGAATGAGATTGTAAGCAAATGAGTTTTCACCATGTTGAGCTTGAGATCCCATTCAAGTAGAAATGCCCATTAGGTAATGTCAGATTGCTCTCAAGAGAGAGTTGGCAGCTGGTGTGAAAAAAAGACATGAGGCCCATGTTTAAGTAGTCAGTGCTAGATGATAATGCAGCAAAGGTAAATGATAATCTTGCAAAAAATCAAGTAACTGTCTTATACATAAGATAATTTACTCACAGATTTCTAGAGAGCAGGGTGAGGCAATGAGGGTACATGCAGCAAAAGGATTTATAGTGAGAATTCTTCCAGAATGTAAGATGGAACATGGCTAGGGCCATCTGAGCTACTCACCAATCATAATTCTTGAGTGGTCATTCTCCACGACAGAGTTTCTAGTCCAAGAAAGCAATAGGAAGACAGCTGTTAAGAAGATGACAATGGCATCAGAGTGGCAGATTTAGGCTGGATATAATGAAAATCTATGTATTAACATTCTCCAAAAAAGGAATGGGCTGCCTTAGGAATAATAAATGTTAGTGTTATTATACTACTTTAAAGTTTATAAAGCACATTACCTCATTTCATTTTCATAACATCCCTGGGACCGAATAGATGCTATTATTGTCCTTATTTTTCAGATAAGGTAACTGAAGCCAAGTCCATTGCCCAGGGTCACACAGCGAGCAAATTTTCTTTTGATCTTTGATCTTTGCCTAAAACCAGACTTGAATCTGAGACCAGATTGGAATGCAGGTCTTGGTGATTCTAGGACTAGCAATCTATCCACTGTACCAATTAGCTGCCTCTAAGAAGCAGTGAGTTCCTTCCTGAAAGTCTCCAGGAAGAGATCTAAGAGGTCTTGCTTAGGAACAGGTTAGACAAGGTGACCTCTTAGATCCCTTCTAATTTGAGATTCCATGACACTCAACTCAAACATGATACATATTTGGAATAGTTTTATTTGCCAAGGCAAATGGTTGCTCTGACTTGGAAAAAGGAAACAAAAATTTTAAAGGTTAGCAGGAAGTTGACATCAAAGATAAGTAAAGATATGATAAGAGAGGATCTCAAGCTGGTCTCAGTGAATTTGAGTCAACAGGATACTGAAATAATTGATAAAAGTAATTACAGATGGGGCAGCTAGGTGGCGCAGTGGATAGAGCACCAGCCCTGAAGTCAGGAGGACCTGAGTTCAAATCTGGTCTCAGACACGTAACAGCTGTGTGACCCTGGGCAAGTCACTTCACCCCAATTGCCTCAGCAAAAAAAGCAAAAAAAAAAAAAAAAAGTAATTACAGAACCATTGCCAGTAATCTTTTTAAAAATTGTGGAGAATAAGAAAGATGCTGCAGAAGAAATGATACATAAAAATTTTTAAAAGAGAAAGGCCTTCAAACTATTGGCCAATGAGCCTGACCTCAATGCCTGAAAAAATTCTAGAAAATATTATTAAAGATTTAGTTTGCGAGCATTATGAAGTAAAGCAGTGATCACTAAAAGATAGAATGGCTTCATTATAAATAGATCATAGTGGATCAACCTTATTTTCTTCTTTAATATGATAACAAGACTGGTAAACTGGTCGACTATAGATTTGATATACTTACATTTCAACAAAGCTTTTGCCAAATCACTCAACCAATAAATGCTTATTAAATGTCTACCATGTGATCATCATTAGTGACATTAAGCAAAAATGAAACACTTGCTTTCAAGGAGCTTCTCTTCTGTCAGAGTAGTTAGCATATACATTATCAAGTATTTAATAAATACATAGAAAATAAATTTGTTGAGAGAATGCTATTAGCAGCTAGAGAGAGAACGGATGGAGGTCCCAGAAAAAATTGATCAAATCAAATCTCTCATACCAGCCTTTTGAATCATCCTAGAGAGATCATATATTGAGGGATTCAGAACTGTTTAATGTATCAGTCTCCAAAATAGTCATTAATGGAACAACTTGGAGGAAGAAATTTAGTGGAGTGTCCCAGAGATCTGTCCTTAGTGATATGCTAATTAACATTTTTATCAATGGTTTGAATGAAGGCATCTTTATGAAATTTGCAGATGATATAAAATTTGAAAAGACAGAGAACACACTGATTGACAGGCATGATCCTGAAAAATTATGAAGCAAGACAGTATGATGGACTAGATCTAGTAAAAAAATTGAGATAAATATAAATTCCTACTCTTGGGTTCAAAAAATCAAATGCACAATTACAGAATATGAAAAATGTGGTCAAGCAAATGATTATGTGAAAAAGATCTGGATTTTTTGTTTTTATTTAGTAAAATTCAGGCTCAACATGAATCAACAGCTTGGGGCTGCATTCAAAGTGTAGTATGCTAAGCACATCAGGTGAAAATTCTACTGTTCTCTGTGCTGGTTATATATAATCTTGAGTATTATATTCAATTCTAGGGCAATATAAATTTAGGAAAGACATCAAATAAGAACATACCTAGAACACAAACAAGTGGAAGAATTGAGATTTTCCACCTAACAAAGGAAAGACAGAAGGGATATAATCAATATCTTAAAGTACTTGAGGCAGAGAAACAACTCTGGGCAATCAATTAATCATTTTATGCAAAGCACTGTGCTAAACCAGAGGATATAAATCAAAAAGCCAAACATTCCTTGCCCTTAAAGAGCTCACTTTCTAATGGCAGGCCTCTGTGTTTTCCTGTCCACACCTTTTCCAACCTTATCCATAGTTAAAACTTCTGGAAGATTTGTGCTTCTCATCAGCATCTGAGCAGTATGCTGAAAATAGCTATGACTGGTGGCAAAATCAGAGTTAAGAATCAATTAGACACACTGAGAAAAAGTAATTTCAGGACTCTACAGGCTCCCCCCCCCAAAAAAAAGCTACATCACACCTAAAGGGAACTTCATAAGGACTCTACAAATGGGTGGAGGGGAAGGATTTCAGATAATGAAGGGCTGTGATATTGTACTTCTGCCATATGAGCTGTCTCAGCTAAAATTCACTTTTCTATAGACACTATATATACTTGTAAGAGACTATATCTCAAATTTGAAGGTTAGGGGGCACATATTTTATAACCAATGCTCCACCTTACATCACTTTAGTAAATACTTTTAATGAAAAAAGAAGTCTAGCTGGCTAATTTATATCAATTGAAAGTTACTGAGGGGAGCACATAGGTAGGGGCTTTCTAGATATATTATTAGGAAAACTATCTCCCTAATGCCTCAGAGTCTCCAAGAATCCTGAAAGAGAATGAGCTGGCCAAACACTGGAAGGATAGCCTGCCACTGTGAGTGGGTCCCAATTGAATTTTTTTTTCTTTTTTTTTTTTTTCTTTTTTTTAATTTTATTTGCATAACATATGTGTGGGTAATTCTTCAACAATAACCCTTACATAGCTTTCCGTTACAAATTTTTCCCCCAACTCTCCACCCCTCCCCTAGATGGCAGGATATCCACTACATGTTAATTATGTTAAAATATTGGCAAATCGGGGCGGAGCCAAGATGGCGAACTGCGGACAGCTTTCTCTGTGAACTCCCGGGATATTCCCTCAAACCCAGACAAAGTAAGCCTTCCAACTGGTTTCTAAGTGAGAGCACCTCCAAGCATTTGGACTACAATGCACTTCTATCAAAGATCTACCATGAAAGAACTCCGGAGAAGGTTAGCCTCAGGGGAAATCGGCCGCTGGTCGCAATCAAACTTCAGCTGGGGCGCAAGTCAGGGATGCGATAGAGACGCAGATTTGGGGCACCCAGGAAGCCCCTGGGAGACGCCTGGGCCACTTTGCTCTGCTTGCGGGCAGGTGCTTTGGCAGATCTGCCTTTGGAAAAGGGTGGATCGAGACCAGCTGAAAATGTGGTCCTAGTGCGAATCTAGCCCGACCAGCCTCAGACCGGAAGTCAACTCGGCAAACTGCCCCAGGGCAAATACAAATCGTTTCAGTTTTCTCTTGTTTTGACCAATATCCCAACTTTAAATCATGAGCAAGAAGCAGAAGAGAGCTCTCACCATAGAAAGCTTTTACGGAGAAAAAATAGAACAGTCCCCAGATCCTGACATTATGAAAACAATCCCAGATGAAGCCACAAAGGCAGACTTAAGTTGGTCTCCCTTTCAGAAGGCTTACCTGGATGATTGCATTAAGAATCTCAAAAGAGAGCTAGAAGAAGAATGGGGAAATAAATTGAGATCAGGGCAACAGAAATATCAAAAACTGGAAAATAGGACTGGTGAATTGGAAAAAGAAAACAGTTCACTGAAAAACAAAATTGGTGAATTGGAAAAAAATCACCAATTCAATGGAAAATAAAAATGGTGAACTGAAAATCAAAATTGGTGAATTGGAAAAAGACAACAATTCACTGAAAAACAAAATTGGTGAATTGGAAAAAGACAACAATTCACTGAAAAACAAAATTGGTGAATTGGAAAAAGACAACAATTCACTGAAAAATAAAACTGGCAAAATGGAAAAAGAATGCATTGAATCAAGAAATTCAATTGGCCAGCTACAAAAGGAGCTAAAAAAGATAACTGAAGGAAATAATACTTTAAAAATTAAAATTGAACAAATAGAAGTAAATGACTCAAAAAGACTTCAAGAATCAGTTAAACAAAAACAAAAAAATGAAAAAATAGAAGAAAATATGAAATATCTCCTAGGAAAAACAACTGACTTGGAAAACAGATCCAGGAGAGACAATTTAAGGATTATCGGACTCCCTGAAAGCCACGATGAAAAAAAGAACCTGGATGCTATCTTCCAGGAAATCATGAAAGAGAATTGCCCTGATGTTTTAGAATCAGAAGGCAAAATTGGCATTGAAAGAATTCACCGATCACCTCCAGAAAGAGACCCCAAAATTAAAACCCCAAGGAATATCGTGGCCAAATTTCAGGACTATCACACCAAGGAAAAGATATTGCAAGCAGCTAGAAAGAAACAGTTCAAATACTGAGGAACTGTCATTAGAATTACACAGGATCTGTCAGCTTCCACATTGAAGGATCGAAGGGCCTGGAACCAGATATTCCGAAAGGCAAAAGAACTTGGATTACAGCCAAGAATAAGTTATCCAGCTAGAATGAGCATCATCTTCCAGGGAAGAAGATGGTCATTCAATGATACAGGAGAATTTCACCTATTTCTAATGAAAAGACCTGATCTGAACAAAAAATTTGACCTCCAAATAGAGAACTCAAGAGAAACATAAAAAGGTAAAAAGGAAATCTCTTGAGAACTATATTCCTGCTATAGGTATCCTTTACAGAATGGCAGTATAATTTGATTTTTCTTTGATAATAATGGAAAAGAAAATAGAGGTGGAAGGGATACCATACTGAAAAAGAAAAAGGGAGGAGGGGGGAAAAGGAGGCAAAATAAAGTAAAAATAAAGGAGGTAAAATAAGGCAAAATCTCATAAAGAGACATAGAAGATCTAATATAATTGAGGGAAAGAAGGGAGGGTGATGAGTATTGTGTAAACCTTACTCTCATTAGATTGGACTCTAAGAGAGTATATCAGACACATTTGGCTTCAAAGAAAGCACTGACCCTCCTTGTGGGAAGGTAGGAGGGAGGGGAGAAAAGGAAAGGGATAAACTAATAGAAGGATTAGGGGAAAGGTATAAAGGGGAGGGAGGGACTCTAAAGGGAGGAGGATTATTGGTGGGAGGTGGTCATCAAGAGCAAAGTACTGGGGAGGGGGAAGGGAGAGAGGGGAAAGGGAAGAGAAAATCATAATTCTGGGTAAATAAGATGGCAGGGAATGCAGATATAGTTATTTTAACTGTGAATATGAATGGGATGAACTCTCCCATAAAACGGAAGCGGGTAGCAGACTGGATTAAAAGCCAGAATCCTACAATATGTTGTTTACAAGAAACACATCTAAAACATAGAGATACATACAGAGTGAAGGTAAAGGGCTGGAGCAGAATCTTCTATGCTTCAGGTGAACAAAGAAAGGCAGGGGTAGCAATTCTTATCTCAGATCAAGTAAAAGCAAAAATAGATCCAATTAAAAGAGATAAGGAAGGAAACTACATTTTACTAAAGGGTTCCATAGACAATGAAGCAGTATCAATACTTAACATACATGCACCAAGTGGTATAGCATCCAAATTCCTAGAGGAGAAGTTAAGAGAGATGCAAGGAGAAATAGACAGTAATACTATACTAGTGGGAGATCTCAACCTTGCTCTCTCAGAATTAGATAAATCAAATTCCAAAATAAATAAGAAAGAAGTTAGGGAGGTTAACAAAAGGCTAGAAAAGTTAGGTATGATAGATCTCTGGAGGAAATTGAATGGTGATAGAAGGGAGTATACTTTCTTCTCAGGGGTTCATGGAACTTATACAAAAATTGATCATGTGTTAGGGCATAAAAACCTCAAAATCCAATGCAGAAAAGCAGAAATAGTAAATGCATCCTTCTCAGATCATGATGCAATAAAACTCACATGTAATATAAGGCCAGGAGAAAATAGACCACAAGTTATTTG
>JAJPUD010000421.1:411577-526690 GCA_023553655.1 Myrmecobius fasciatus | reverse complement strand
AGAAAGAAAGAAAGAAAGAAAGAAAGAAAGAAAGAAAGAAAGAAAGAAAAGAGAAAAAAAATAAAATAGGATTAGCTTCACATGATTTGTTCTAGATGAAGCCATCCTGGTTCTTTGTGACTGTTGGGTCGAGGCATTCACCCAGGTCTCTAGCCCCCTTACAATGCTATCATTTAGCCTACAGTGTCCACAAGAATAGAATGAACCAAAATGCTTTGCTGAAATTCAAGAATATCTACAGTATTTCTTTGGTTGACCTCTCTAGTAACACTGTCCAATAAAGGGAATGAGTTCAGTCTAGCGTGACCCGTTCTCAATGAAGCTATTCTGACTTTTAGGGATCATTGCTCCCCTTTGTAAATGCTCACAAAGTTTCTCTTCGAAAAAACTGAAAGAAAACAAAAACTTCTGGAAATCAGCAGACTGGAAAGTCACATTCCCTGGCTTCTAGTTTTCAGATATCACTCCATTTACCTTTGAAAATAACTATAATAAAAACTTATTTTTAAAATCTCTCCTATGAATCCAGTGTTTATTCAAAAGAGAAAAGCCTAAAAATCTATACTGGAGGGAAAAACCCACAAATGGGGGAAAAATGCTTATTTTTCAGATTACAACCTTCAGTTCCATGATCAATACACTAAGTTAGAACATCAACACATGTTTGGAGTAGATACTCAAAATGAGAGTTAAAGTGACTCTAAATTGTGTAGGATGAAGAGACTGAGATAGTTGGAAAATTTTGTAGTACTTTAAATAATCTCATGAAATATCCTGATGCAAAGATCCATTTTTCTTTTCTTTTCTTTTCTCAACTAAGATTAGGCAAATTTCATGTATTTATTTATTTTTAAGGAATATCTTATTTTCACTATTTACATGTAAAGACAACTTTTTAACGTTCATTTAAAAACATTTGAGTTCCAAATTTTCTCTCTTTCTCCCTCACTTCCTCCCTCACTGAGATAGTAAGCAATTTGATATAGGTTAACACTTTCAATCATGCAAAACGTGTTACCATATTTGAAAGACCCATTTTTCAACACAAATGTTTTCCCAGCAATGTTCTATGATTGAAAATCTGAGAACTTCACAATTTCTGAATAATCAAAATCACAGATGACCGAAAGGGCAAGGAAAATATGTATGATGAGAGCAAGTAAGCTACAGTGTATTTCCATAAAATAACTTCTTGTGGAAATCCTATAAGGAATATCACTGAGGATATATATCATCAGATGAAGAGGCAGGCTGGTCATGTGAGCCAAAGGAGAGATAAAGGTGGACAGCCAGGGATTTGAGAATTGCAAGGGACCTCAGTGGTCAGTCATTTTAAGCACCTCATCTATGAAAGAAAGCCCTGTTCTAATCCTGACAAGTACTCACCCAACCAACCACAGAATAGGTGCTTCAGAAATGTTTGTGGATTGATTAATGGGGCTCTTTCAAGATTGTTTTTCTTTACCCATTGCATTCAGAACTGATTTGAATTCTCCAAATGAGATTTGACTAGGGCAAAGAGCAAACAGAAAAAGATATTAAAAATGGTAGGAAGCTTAGAACATAGACTGTAGGATAACACAGCAGGAAGGAACCTTGCCATATTGGGAATTGAGTGGGAAATTGCCTTAGAGGTCATCTAGTCTAACCTCTTTGATTTAAACAAGTGAAAATTGAGACTTAGAAATAAAAAGTGGTTTGCCCAAAGTAATGCAGGTATTCTACTCATCTTTTTTTCCTTCTTATTATGTTTTGTTAATGCCCTTTATTCTTCCAGATGGGGAAACAGTCCCGGAGAGGTGACAGAAAGCTCATGACTGGCAGAGCTGGGACCCAAAGCCAGGTCTTCTAATTCCTTTTCTGTCACCTCCAGTGTCCTCCTGCCTGCACTAAATGAGCCCATACAGGCAAGACTCATTCTGAATTCTTCCTTCCCGAGGCCAGTTTCAGTATTCTCTGCCCCTCCCCCCCACAAGTGATCATGCTTCCCATCCCCATTCATCTTGCCTCAGGCCTGGGATATCTGGAGCCTGCCTTCAATTATGAGCCAATAAATATGAGATGGGCAATGAGATGGTTCTCTCTCTCCCCCCGCTCTGCTCAGCGTTCCCGAGGAGATTGGATTCCGTGTCGTTCATTTTTTATCTTCAGCCCTGTGTCGGATGGGGAGATACACAAAAAGGACAAGGAGGTAATTTTATCCTCTCTCTGCTTATCAGAGATGGAGAGAGGGGGGAGCCATCCTCCCCCTGGGCAAAGCTTCTTCTGCCCTCCTCCCACCAAGAGAGCTCCATTCCCACCCCCACCTAACAGCAGAGCCGGCCTAAAATCCCTGGTCGGGGCTCCCATCTTCTGCGGCTCAGCCAGAGCAGGGTGGAGGATCAGCCTGCAAGATCTGGTTCTGGTTCCATCTCTGCCTCTGACTCACTGTGTGACCTTGGAAGAATCCTTTAATCTCGGTTTCTGTTTACACATCTGTAAACTGTAAGATGAGAGGGAGATGAGGGGACTCAGGGATCCAGAGACAGGCAGAGGATAGGTGTGGGCCAAAGCAAGATGCTAGAGCCCTGTGGGGCACTGAGGAGGAAACCATAAGGTCTCAGGCCTGGGAAGGCTAAGGCAAGGACCCAGGAAATACAGCCCAGTACAGGTTGGCTGCAGAGCCTGAGGCACCTGAGTTCTCCTTGCCATGCCAAGGGTGACAAAGGTACACCAACCCCAACTGGGAGGCACAGAAGGAGAGTGGGCTGAGAGGAAGGTGAACCTCTACACATAATCATTTCTTTCTCCCCTTCTCTTCCTTTCTCTTTCTCTCCCTTTCTCTCTCTGCCTCTCTCCCCTCTCTCCCTCCTTTTCTCTCCCTTTCTTCCCTTCCTCTCACTCTCATTCCTCTCTCCTTTTCTTTATCTCTTCCTCCTCTTCATCCCTTCTCTCTCCTTTCTTTCTTCTTCTTCTCTTTCTCTTCTTCCTCTTCTTTCCTCTCATTACCCTCTCTCCAGAATCAAAATGTGTTGCTATCATTTTGGGTGAGTGATTCATCTTTGTCTGCCAACGTTGGGGAGCTGTGAAACCCTGCAGGGAGAGAGAAGGCAACTGTCAGCAGTGATGCTTCACAGAGCCTCTGCACTCAGTCCCCTTCCTTTAACTGTCTCCTCACCCTCCCTCTGGAGCCTCCCTCTGCTGCCTCCACTCCTGTCCAGCCAGCCTGCTGACTGACACTCAGTTCTCCTCTGTGATTTTATCATTGCCTTTTCTGGAGGCAGGACCATAACAGCAATCTCTGCTCTTGGGGCAAATACTACAAACCATATGTGAAGCATGTAGGACCCGTTGGCTCCTACAAGACCAATGCTGGGGACACCAACTGGCAGCTTCCTTTTTAACTAATTATTCTTCACAATAGTCCTTCCTCTGATGTCCCATCTGTGTGATCCTGAACAAGTCACTTAAATTTTCTAGTGACCCAGGCAATTATCTAATGCTATGATTTACAAAGTAGTACTGACTCCTAGATGTGTATTATTACAAATGATTATATCATCTGGATTTCGCTATATTATTAAGTATTGTCAAAAACAATGATTTCTAAGTAGGTGCAAAGGTCAGTTGTTTCTTCGTACTCCAAGAAGCCCGATCACTTTAGGTGGGTTTGGGCTGGAGGTCAGGTGGTGACCTTTATGGCAAAAGAGAAATGCTTTTTTAGAGAGGGGCTTAAAAGAAGACATAAACCATCATCTGTGCCCCCTTCCCAAATTCTCTAAGGATCCGGTCAGAGCTGTGAGGAACTCTGGCAATCGTAGCATTTGGCTTCTTTATGTTATACCGGATGAAATAAAGATGGGAAATTCCAGTTAGGGGAAGATATTTATTCAAAGTCATGGAAGAAGGCTTGTTTAGCTCTTACAGAAATGGCAGTTGAAGTGGGGCAAAGTCAAAAATAGACTAGAAACCACTTTGTCTGAACTCAAAGAGTTCAGAGTAAATGAAGAAGTTGAAAACAATCAGTGTAAAAGCAAAGGTAGAACTCAGGACTCCTGGCTCTGTCAGCCAGGTGGATAAAGTCTAACCTCCCTCAGGAAACTGACCCTTCCTGAGCAGAAGCCTTTGGTCTTATGACCCTGGGCATGCAGCTGAGCAGAGAAAGGGGAGGGGTGACTCGACCCTTTCAAGTGTACCCAGCCCCTAGTTCCCCAACCTTCTTATGCAAGAAAGTTTGAGAAGCTTAAAAAAGCAAAATTCTGGAAGAAACAAAATATACTCTCATTAGGAAGGCAGTGACATTCATTCCTAGAAAGGCTGGGCCCTCCAAAAAGGAGCTGAAGGTCCATGACCCTTTGTACTTCCTTTCCCCATTTCTTGTGATGACCCGGGAAGGATGGTACTGAGAGGCAGGAGACCCATCTTTGAGGAGCAGATTGGCACCTGGCCTCTAGAGACCTCATCTTAGCTTACAGGGTTGCCTATTATACTTTCCATCCAATGTTTCTAACCAAATCCCCACTTGTGAGTCTGGTGATGGTTCCTCAGGATTCTGCACAGCTAGACTGCTATCCTTCCCGGGTGTAACAGTGAACAATAAGGCCCCAATGTTTCACCGTTAATGTCACTGAGAGGCCTACTTCACTGGACTTGGACTGAACTCCAGTCAGAACCAAAGCCCAGGCCCAGTGAGAGCTCAGGCTCCAACAGCCTTGACTTACAACCTCTCTATTCCCTAAGAAACTCCAAAGATAAAGCCTGAGCTAAAATCCACTGTTCCCCAAGGAGGAGATTCCTTTATGCCCCAAATCTCATCATCATCTCATCCCCAGGTTCACCCTAGCTTAGCTCTTCCAAGCTACCAGGTTTCAGCCCATCTTCTTCCTTAGGCAGAGGCTTATGCTGTCACCTGGCTCCTTTACATTCATTCCCCTTCACTGGGACAAATGTCCTGCCCTGGAGCAGTGAGGAAAAGTCCTATCTCCCTGTCCCAGTTTCTGCTCTGCTTCATGGCATTCTGGGAAAATCATTAAATTTGTGGTGAGGAGTCCTGTTATGTGCTAACTGTATGAACATGGGCTAATCGACTTCTCTAAGCCTAAATTTCTTCTGTGAAATGAGGGTGTTGAAAAAGACAATCTTTATCTAGAATCTGCTAGCTTGAATACTATGACCCTCCCCATCTTCCTCCCATCCCAAGCCTTGTCCTTCCTACCTTCAAATCCCTCTAGCATCTTTACCTCCTCCAGGAAGATCTCTTGGATTAGCCTCTCTAAATTCTAATCATTTCTTTGCTCCATTTCCCCTCGGCACTCATCCAGATAGTTGGCCCCAAATCCCTCCGTATTTAGGATGTTTTTATATCTCTTGAAGGCTTTTTCAAATTACTTTTTCTTGTGTGTGTTTAGGTCAACCTAAGTGCTATATGAGGAAATAGAAATGGCATTGAAGAAAACAATGATGAGAAAAGCAGCTGGATTAGACCAAGAACATACAGAGAAGGCATATAAAGGAGATAACATAGTTTTAAGGTCATAAAGCAATTAATTCTCAAAATAACTGAAATAGAGGAGAATACTAAATTCTTTGAAAAAATCATGAATATTACTATTACCACTGGAGAAAAGCAATTGAGAAAATATTAATAACTAGTAACCCATATGCTACTTTCCCATCTATACAAAATCTTTTTGAGAAAAAAGTATAGGTATGTATGCACATATATGTGGCATATATACATGATCACTTATATATGTATATGTCCACTACCCCTCCTAGCAGATTATGTTAGTTTTTTTCTTTAAAGATATCAAAACTGTCCTTGAGATTTACTTGGCTGAGGCTGTGGACATCAATTCCTGGTCTTCCAAGCACAAAAGCAGCAGCCAGGACACAAACGGCTAGAGTTCTTTTCCTAAGGCTTTGTGCAGTATTATGAATATTGGCACAAGAAAGCTGTACTCAACTAAATCCATTGTTTCCTCAAGGAATATCCTTTTCCTCTTCTGGATGTCCTTCTCCTGCTACAGTTAAGTAAATTGCATTGGTACTGTTAACCCAAAAAAGAAATAATCTATCTGAATAAAGAATATCTTCACTGAAAGTATGCAAAGGGAACAAGTAGGTTTTCACAAATAATGTTCTATGATCACAGCTTTATGGTCACACAAGGGACAGGAAATAGAAGAAAATGCATGACTGGTATATTTACTATTTGTTGATTATTAAAAGGCATTTCATTTGATAGAGCACAGAGTCACCTAAATGCTTTCCTCTTTCAAAGTATCTCTCATGCATATGTAAAATCTTTCAAGATCCCTTGGAAAATGTTTTTCAATGACACCATTATCAAGCAAGGAATAAAGCAAGGAGACATGTTCACCCACGGTGTTCATCACTGTCACAAGAGATGTCCAGTGCAGAATGCAGATGGAAAAGGAGTTGCCTAGAGTTAGAGAGATAACTTCCATTTGTGGATAGCCTTACATTAAACCCCACAATGTTGCAGATTCCTAAATGAGGCACTTTAAAATGTTTCACCTAACTATCCATTCAGGGAATATCAAGTGGATAACAAATGCCTATTTTATGACGTACAGTTGGAAGGTCACTGTGAATTTCAGCTCATATTACTGATCCATCAGCATTGTGTATTGACATGATCAGTGCCTAGAATGGAATTGAAGGGGAGAAAGCTAGATTCCCATTGGAACAATTGTGCAAGGCATGCTCCCAAGCTTATCCCTGAAGCAAAAGCCTGCCTTTTTTTAACATCAAAATTTATCAGTGACACTATGTAAATCAAGAAACACACCAGCTCTAACGAATCAATTGCTCCAAAGAGTAATAGAGAAAACATAGTGAACAGACATAGACTGATGTATATTATCAATGAATCATTTCACCTAAGAAGCAGTGCAAGTGGCAACAAGCATTTATAGGACACCTATTATGTGCTAGGTACTGTGCTAAGTGCGGTTGTGGTTATTGCTATTTTAATAAACTTTACCTTATTGATCTTCACAGCAATCCTAGGAAGTAGGTGCAATTATTATCCCCACTTTACAATTGAGGAAACTGAAGCAAAGAGAAGTTGAGTTGCTTGCTCCAGAATCACATAATTAGTAAGTATCTGAGGTTGGATTTAAATGTATATCTTCCTCACTCCAAACCCGGGTCTTTATCCACTGAATTACCAAATACATGAATGAAAAAGGAATTGAGCTTGTGTTATATAAAGCTAGAGGGAGGGAGCTTAAAGGGCTCACAAATCTACTGAAAACTTGAGGTTTTGAAAAATCATGAATCATTCTGAGAGTTCCCTGAAAGCAAGGCCCTTCTCAGCCTCATTAGAACAAGGGTTTCCTAAAGACAAGTACTATAGTCCTTCCTCCCTTCTTCATAATGGGGCTCCTTTAGAGGCAGAGTGTCTTCCACTCAGACCATGGACTCCTTGATCTCAAGAACTGTGGCTCCCCATTCTTTTATCCCCTCCTCTTTTGTATCTTCTCTCATTCCTCTCCTTCCCCCAAGGCCAATATTGTTCCCCAAATGTGCTCAGCACTTGTGAATGCATGAAGAGTCCCTAGTTTCTTTGTAGAACTTATTAAAAGGTGACCTTCCTTCTAAAGCCAGGAAGCATTAGGCTCCCAGTACTCTGTGCTTCAAAGAAAAACAATGTGGACTGCTGATATTCATTTTAATTTTTAGCATTTAAAGAATAAGATTTGGAAAGTAGCTGACATGTTAATTCATTTGATTTTTCGGACTGATGTCTTGACTCCATGTAGAGAATGAGGGAGAATAATGTATGTGAGTCAAAAGCATCAGCCCTGAAGTCAAGAGAAATGGAGTTCAAATCCAACCTCAGTCACTTGAGGCTTACTAGCTATGTGATCTTGGGCAAATCACTTAACCCGAATTGCCTCATAGCAAATAATAATAATAATAATAATAAATAATAATAATATAAAACAATAATCAAATAAAATATAATTATAAATAACAGTATATTAAATTATAATAATGTATAATAATAAAATAAGATATAAAAATAATAAAGAAATAAGATACAAATTCCTCCCAATAAAATGTCAGCTCCTTGAGGGCAAGGGTTGTTCCATTTTTGCCATTGTATTTAAAATTCCTAGGACATTGCCTTGCACATAGTAGTCATCTAATAAATACTTCCTGAATTTAATTGATGGGGAGAGGGTCATGAAATGCTCAGTCCGCAGTGACCTAGGAGTCTGAAGACCTAGCAGGAGAGGGAGAGGATAAAGCAGAATTGACTTGGGTCTGCATAACCAGGAGAAATCCCAGTGACTCAAGACAAAAAGTAGAAACTATAATCAATGGAATAGAATAGAATTAGCAGTAGTTTATAACACAAAGAATATGAGAGCTGCAAAGGAATATGGAAATTCTTTACATGGTCTTCATCCTGCATTTTACAAAGAGAGAAATAGGCCTCTCTTTGTGGAGATGGTGTAAAGTCATATGGCCACTAAGTTTCCAAGCTAGACTAGAACCCCTCACACTAGATTCTTGGTTTACTGTCCTTACTAACACACCTGATTCAAGGTACTTTTCCTCTTGAAGGCCTCACAACAAAAATCCTCTCTATATTTTGTTTCTACAGTTGTTTACATGTTTTTTCCTCATTAGACTATAAACTCTTTGAGGGCAGGGACTGTCTTTTGCTTTTCTTTGTATTTCTACCCCTTAGTACAGTGCTTGGCATACAGTAGGCACTTAATAAATGTTTATAGGCTGACTGAACTACCTTCTAATATTTAGTTGCCTTTTTTTAAAAGAATGAGGCACAGTTCTGAGAACAATGGAATGAATATGAATTTCTCTGCTTGAAAGAGGGAAATTGACCATGTATCTTTTTCTTTCAGGCACCAATGAAATGGAAATTGCCCCTCCTTTCCTTGGTACATGTTTAGCCACAGTTTCCCCTAACCCCCTCACTCCTAACCTCTGATATATTCTTTTAACAAAATTTTCCCAGATGAAAATGTCACAGGTATGATTCAGAATGCAGTAAGGAAGAATACTGGACAGGAAGTCAAGAGGTCTGGCTTCTGAAATCCATAATCCCCTCCAGTTTGCACAAATTGAAGGTACTCATATCTAGTAAACCCAATGGATCTTAAACCTTCTTGGTCCTGCTTCCTCTGTTCAGACAAGACAATTCAACAGATAATTATTAAACAACGAATATGTGCATTGTGCAACTCTCTGGGGATCTGAAGATAAACACAAAATAGGCCCTATTACAAAAGAACTTATATTCTGCTGGGACCATGTTAAATAGTTGCTTAGACTCCAAAGGCTGGGCTCTACTCTCAGTGTCATAACTATCCAACTGTTTGATTTTCAACTGGTCATTCTCCTTCTATGGACTTCACTTATCTTTATAAATGAAAGGGTTGGAATAAATTATATTCAAGGTTCTTTTTATCCCTAATATTCTAGGTTGTATGTTCTTAGGTCCTTTCCAGCATTAACATTCTATATTCTAAAGTCCCTTCCACCACGATATTCTATGGTCTAAGGTGTCTTCCAACTCCAGCATGCTATATGCAACGTTTAAGTGTCCTTTACAGACACTTACAAAGTCTTCAGGGAAAGAGGAAAAACTGAAACGAGGAATTTTTATGCCCTTGGCAAGGTGGAATGAGCTGAGGACCTCACCTGAGGCATTGTCCCAAGACGATGCTATTGGTGCCATTGAATTTCTCACCCAGAGGTAAATCCCTAGTTACCACCACCACCCTTTATAGCTCTAGAGAGAAGGGAAACATAATTTACAAGTTCTGCAATATGTAATTAGTTCCTTATCTCTCCTGAAATTCTGGAAGCTCCTTTGGGAAGCACAGAGCAGGTGCCAAGGTGAAGGAGAAACAAATTGGGCATATATTTGCCCTAGGTTAGGAATCTGAGATTGTTATGGAGCTGAAGAATGATGTATTTGCCAGTGGCCCAGCTAGCATGGTAAGGAAAGGAAGGACACCAGGTATTGGTGTTGTAGGTATTGGACGCTGGAGAGGGGAGAGCATGAAAGGGAGGTGAAGAGAGTTTAAATATGAGAAGGAAAATAGAGTCAGAGACAACTGAGGCTTCATGCCTGGATGATAAGATGGCATCAACAACACAAATAGGGATTTGGGATCATAAGTATAGATAGGATATGGGAGGAGGGAGCAGAAAGTTTGTGAAGCAGTGTTGAGTGAAGTAGAGCACACTAGATATTTCAAGTGTTACATTCTCCACCTGGATCTATGATTAAGTCACCAGGTGACTAAGCAAGTCCCTTCATCTCTGAGTTCCAGGTTCCACTTCTGTAAAATGAAGAGCTGGATTCTAAGTTGTCTCTGTGGTCTCTTCACACTCTGATATTTGGTAGTGTAGTTTAAACATCATCAATTTGAGATGCCAGCTAGAACATCTGAATAGAAATGATAGGAAGCAGTTCTAGAGTCAGATCAGGGTATTGATTTTAATTCATCTGCATAGATATAATAATTGATCCATTCTAGTCCCACTACCTCCTCCAGGAAGTCCTGTTCCTCCTTTGACTTAGAAATTCTACTATACACTCTAGAAGATGGCTTTACTATTCTCTATCTCTTATGTCGCCACTTAAGAGCCAGGTTGAGAAGCGCTTTAAATTCAAAGAGAGAGAAGATATCCTTAAGGTGATAAAGTTAACTTAATAGTTCCTTGTTATGGGAATGTGTGTGTGTGTGTGTGTGTGTGTGTGTGTGAGAGAGAGAGAGAGAGAGAGAGAGATAGAGACAGTGAGAGAGACAGAGACAATGAGAGGCAGAGAGAGAGAAACAGAGAGACAGAGACAGAAACAGAGAGACAGAGACAGACAGTGAGAGAGAGAGAAAAACAGAGAAAAACAAAGAGAGACAGAGACAGAGAGAGACAGAGAGAATTAAAGTTGACTTTGAATAAGGATGATTCTGACAACTATGAGTCTACATTTCCTATCCATTTCTTCATTTCCTACCCTTTATTCCAGCCTCCGTTCAAGTCCCACTTACCTGATCCAGGAAGCCCTCTACCTTCTCCTCTGCCTCCTCTGACCTCCTAACACCTCCAATCTATTCTAGTAGCTTTCTTGTGCCATACTCTGACTTTTGAGTCTCCTTCCTTCCTATGGCTCACAGAGTCTAATGCAGAGCTTAACAACATGCTAGTTGTAGAATAGGGAGGAATTTGAGAGGAGATAAAAGGGACTAGGACAGAATTTGGGGGATCAAAAGCCAGAAAGAAGAAAAGAGAGAAGGAGTCCTGAAAAAAACATGTCAGAGAAGGAAGAGAAGTAGATGAGTGCAATGTTATGGAAATCAAAATGATCATCCTATGAAGATAGCTGCCAGATACAAGGGGAGGGTGGGTTGAAAGCTCAAGGAAGGTAAAGAATTGGGAGAAAGACCATCAATTTGAAGATTCCATGGTTGCTGGAGGACTTGGAGAGGACTATTCCAGTAGAGCGATGGCTTGGGATTCTGATTGCAGAGAGCTGAAGAATGATTAGGGAGTGAGAAAGTGGAGACAACGAGCAGAGAAGATATCTCCGTGAACTTTAGCAGTAAATGACAAGAAATCAGATGATAATTCAAGGAGATAAAAGGATCAAGAGGAGGGCAAGGTTTTTGTTGGTTTTGTCTTGTTTGTTTTCTGGATTTTGTTTTGTTTCTTTTTTTTTTTTAGAATGAGGAGTCCTGAACAAGCAGATGGAAAGAAGCCAGGAGATGTGGAGACAGTGAAGCTGACATAGAGTAGAATGCTCATTGGAGCCAACTATAGAGGAAACCAAAAGGGATGAGATCAAAGAGCATGACTTTGAGGTAAGTTGGCAAGGAGAAGTGAGAGGCATCTCACTCTCTGAAATCAAGGGGAAGAATTCAAGAACGATGAGAGAGGTTTGGAGGAATGGAGGGGAGTGGAAATAATCCATGACAGGGCTCAAGCTTCATAATGATGTCATTGCTTGTAAGCATGGGGGTTAATGGTGCTACTGATGACTTGATGAAAAAGGAGAAAGTTTAGAATGCCTGCTATTGGAGAAGAGGATGAGGAGATTCAGGGCAGCAACCATCACACAGCCTCAAACAGCCCCCAGTTAAAGTAAAGGAAGTTCAGGTTCTGCCTTCGGAAGATATTATCAGGGAAGAAGACCAGAGATGGTCTTTGAGTATCCACAAGAATCAATAAGATAGAACTTAGAATGGTGGGGGGAGGCTGCTAGCCTAGTCTCTTCATATCCTATTCATTTCTTCATTTCAGTCTCCATTCTAGTCCCACCTGCCTCCTCCAGGAAGTCATCCACCTTTGCCTGTTCCTCCTTTGACTTAGAAATTCTACTATACACTCTAGAAGATGGCTTTACCATTCTCTATCTCTTAAGCCCCCACTTAATTCTCTGAAATCAAGGACAGTATTTCCTCCTTCCTTTCTGCCTCGAAGAGCTAGGTAGACACTAGTTGTTTAATATGTGATGTGGTGGGAATAGTCAGAGAATCAGAATCAGGACACCAAGATTCTGGTCCCAGATCTGCCACTGATATGCAGGGAAAGCCATTTTCCAGCTCTGAGCTTGTTTCCCCTTCAACAAAATGAAGGGTTTGGATGAAAATATCTTAAGGTTATTGAATCATGAGGATTGTCAGAGTTGGAGGGGAATCTTAGGGGAAAAAATAGGGAATGTCAGAACTGGAAGGTAACTTAGAGATCTCTAGTTCAACCAGCTCCTTTTATGGGTGAGGAAAATGAGAACCAGAATGGGGAAAAGGTTTCCTTCAATCAATCGACAAGTATTTATTAAATACTTTGTATAAAGTGGACACTGTGGTAGGCACTGGGTATATTAAATATAAAGAATTAAATAATCTCCACTTACAAGGTGCTTACATTCTCATGGTGGATACAAGTAGGGAAAGGAAAACAGGATACATATACACATACATACATTCATGCATACATATGGTGAGGCGATTGGGGTTAATTGACTTGCCCAAGGTCACACAGCTAGGAAAGGTTAAGTGTCTGAGGGTAGATTTGAACTCAGGTCCTCCTGACTCCAACACTGATACTCTGTCCACTGTACCATCTATTTGCCCTGTGGATATATATATACATATATATATATATATATATATATATATGAATTTATTTATTTATTTATTTAAGTGCCTACTAATTGTCATATGTATGTGTGTATGTGTGTATTTAAATGACTACTATGTGCCAGACATTGTGCTCAGAGTTTTATATACATTATTTCATTTGATCCTCACCACAACCCTGGATGGTAGATGTTGTTGTAGGTGTTGTTATTTTCATTTTACAGAAGAGGAAAAATGAGACAGACAGAAGTTAAATAATTTATGTAAAATAAGTATCTGAGGCTGGATTTGCACTAAGTTCTTTCTGATTTCAGGTGCAGCATTCTACCCACTGTACCACCTAGCAGTTTTGTAGTAATAAGTTTTAACTATAAATAATAATAAAAATATAAGCAAAAATATAAAGTGAATATAAATATATAGAAAGTAGGTAGAACAAAGTAGTTTGGAAAGGAGGGTACCAGTGTATTAGGGCTAGAGGTCAGGAAAGGTTTCATGAAGAAGATGATTCTTAAGCTGCATCATAAGATGTACAAGGGGCATGCATCTCAGGTATATGGGATGGCCAGTGCCAAAGCCCAGAGATGAGACATGGAGTGCATTGTAACAGAGCAGAGAAGATTTAGACCAGAAATAACTTTCTTCTAGTCTCTGAAGGAGTATCATGTGGTAAAGAGATTGGCTGTGTTCTTCTCAGCCCCAGAGGGCAGAACTTGCAACAAGAAATAGAAGTTGTAGTCTCAGCCTTAGGTTCAATTGCAAACAGGAACTTCTTGACCATTAGCACTGTCCCAGGTTAACTGATTTGTCTTGTTAGATAGTGAGTTTTATGTCACCAGAAGCATTCAAGAACAAATTAAATGACTTCTTGTCCTGGAGTTGTGGAAGGGATTTCTGGCCAAGGATGGGTTGAAGGAGATGCCCTCTGAGGTCCCCTCAAGCTCTGAGAATTTGTGATTCAGAAAATCAGTTCTTCTGACCCCAGGGTCAATCTTTGATTACGCCAAGCTGCCATTATTAGTATGTTCAAGGGCACTTACCTGCTTCGGACTCAGCCTGTAGGACTATCCTGGGATTTCCTGCTTCGGGCTGATCCCCTGTCTTGTCCTGGGAAAGCTGAATTATGTCTGTTCAGTCTACTATTGTTCTATCCACCCCAGTCCACCCAAATCAAGGCCTTCCCCAGGCTCTGTGAACAATATTAATTCATTTATAGCTGAAGGAATTCATGGATTCATATTAATTCATTCATAACTGTAGATTCATATGAATTTCTTTTACTTTTTTGTTTCTACTATGTATTAAATTTGTAACATATAATCCATATTCTATATTATTCTCACTAGGACCCAACTGGATTCCAAAGTGGATTTAATTTTTTTTTAAAAATTTATGAAATTACATTTATGCTGGTTCCAGATATAAGGCAGCTCTAATTTCTTAAAATCAAAGGTAAAGTACCTTTTTGTTCACTATCAAAGGTCCTTTCAGGCATCGATTAAATTACATAGTATGTTGGAAGACCCTCTGGATTGAAAATACGGAGATTTAGGTTTTCATCCTGGCTCTATAACTGTATGAACTTAAATAAATAGGTTCTCTAAACCTCAGTTTCTCCATCTATAAAATGGGAATGAATGGACAGGGCAAAATCTCTAAGGTCTAAGAACTGTGACATCCTATGCGTTCTAGAGAACAGGGAAACATTTCAGGACATAGGTGCTAGCACAGTACCACTGGGTATTTCGGGGATTTGGGGAATTCTACATAAAGAAGAGATCAAAGTAGTCTGGGTTAAAATAGTAAGAGCTCCTATTTCCTAAGCATTTAAGGCTTATTAAGTGCTTTTCATAACTAGGCAGTGCAAGAATTATGATGCCCATTAGGAAAAAGAGGTTAAGAGAAGGGTTGGGGAATTACTACTCAGAGCTGGGAGTAGAATGTGGTTCTCCTGAATCATGGTTCAGGATCTTGCCTCTATGCTACCTGAGCTCCCCATTCCCCTCTCTATTCCCCAGGCCCTCTGGGTCACCATGGCCCACTGTAATAACCGCAGCACGCCGCCCCCCATGACAGTCTTCATCTTGCTAGGCTTCCCAGCTCTCCAGGAGGCCCCTCTCCCACTCTTCTTCATCTTCCTGGCCCTCTACACTCTCATCGTTATGGGCAATGTGGTGATCCTATTGGCTGTGGTGGGAGACCCCCGACTCCACAAGCCCATGTATTTCTTCCTGTGCAACCTCTCAGCCCTAGACATTCTCTTCACCACCACCACTGTGCCCAAGATGCTGACCATGTTCCTCTTCCAACATAATGCCATCTCCTTTGCGGGCTGCTTCCTGCAGATGTACAGTTTCCACACTCTCACGGTCATGGAATCCTTCATCCTGGTGGTCATGGCCTACGATCGCTACGAAGCCATCTGCCACCCACTGCACTATCCCAGCCGTATGACTCCACGGACCAACGCCAGGCTGGCAGCAAGTGCCTGGGCCATGGCCCTGATCATCCCAGCCCCAGTGATGGTGGAGACCTCCCAGCTGGAGTACACAGCCAGGGCCACAGTGGAGCACTGCTTCTGTGACCACCTCGCTGTGGTAAGGGCTGCCTGTCAGGACGCTGGGACTGAGCAGCAGACTTTCATTGGCTTCTGCATTGCCATGACCGTCTCCTTGGTGCCTCTGGTTTTAGTCCTCTTCTCCTATGGGCGGATCCTGGCCTCTGTTCTAAGGATTGCTTCCCAGGAAGGTCGGGCCAAGGCCTTTTCCACCTGTACATCTCACCTTCTGGTGGTTGGTACCTACTACTCATCCATTGCTGTGGCCTATGTGTCCTATCGAATGGAAATGGCCATTGACCTTCATGTGCTCAGCAATGTCATTTTTGCCATCTTGACCCCCATGTTGAACCCTCTCATCTACACATTGAGAAACAAGGATGTAAAGGAAGCCATTAAGACTGTCTTTCTAAGAGTATTTCTCCATTTGAAGAACTCTTAGTCAGTTTATATAAAGCAGACCTGGGAGTCTTATTAGACTACAAACTTAGTATGAATCAAAAGTATAATTTGGCAGTCAGAAAAGCAAATGCAATCTTAGGCTGCATTAAGAAAGGCTAAGTATCCTAAACAAGCAAGGTCTTGCTGTTCTTCACTCTGTAAAACCCCATTTGGAATATTGTTTTCAAATCAGGCAGCCGTATTTTAGGAAGGACTTTTTTTCAAGTTGGAGAGTGGCCAAAGGAAGACAACCAGGATGGAGGAATGGAACAGAAAACCACTTAATATGGGGGAGGATTAAAGGATTTGAGAATGTTTAGTCAGAAGAAGACTTCGGGAATTATATTTTTCTTCAAATTTTCAGGCTTTTCAGTCACATCTGACTCTTTGAGATCCCCATTTGGGATTTTCTTGGCAAAGAAACTGGAGTGGTTTACCATTTCCTTCTTCAGATCATTTGATGGATTTTCTGAGGATTACACAGCTAGAAAGTGTCTGGGATCAGATTCGAACTCACCATCTAACTGTCCCATCTTTTTTCAAATACCTGAAGGAAATGTGGAAGGATCAGATAGTTTTCTTCTTGTACTCGGATGACAGAACTAGAAATCATTAAGAAAACACTATTTTAACTACCTCCTAAGCACAAGGCACTGAGAGTACAAAGCAAAAAAGATGAAAAGTCCCTGCTTTCAAGGAGTTTATATTCTACTAGGCAGGAACAACATGTATTCAGATAAGACAATACAAAGATAGAGAGAGAGAGAAACAGAGAGAGAGAGAGAGAGAGAGAGATAGTCACATGCATATATATACATATATATACACATAAATATACATATACATACATGCATATACACACAGAGTAATTACAGGTCAAAGAGTACTAATGGCCTGGAAAGATCCCCAAAGTTCTTGTATGGCACTTGGCCTGAACCTTGAAAGGAAACTAGGGTAATTCAAGAGAAAGAGGGAAGGGGAAGACCATTCCTTGCAAGGAGGATAGCCTACGTAAATCATAGAGGTAGCAACTGGGAGATCATGTACAGGAAGTGGTAAATAGGTGAGTTTAATGGAAACATAGAATGCACTAAAAGGAAGCAATGCAAGATCAGTCTGGAAATATAAAATGGAAATAGATTGTAAAAGGCATTAAATACCAAACAGAGCAATTTGTATTTTATGTTGGAAGAAAGATAGAGCAACTAAAAATTGCTGAATTGGAGAATTAAATGATCAGATGTATGCTATACAATCATCAATTTGGTAGTTGGATAGAAGATGGATTCAAGAAAGGAAAGATTTGAGAGCAATTAGGAGCAGTCCTGGATGAAGATGATGAGTTTTTCAAGCAGGGTGGTGACCATGTGAGTAAAGAGAACAAATGTTAATGATATCATGAAGGCAGAACTGATAAGACTTAACAACCTGACCAGTAGTTGCACAGAGGAAGATTAAAGGTTCAGTGTCAGGTAAATTCACTGACCATTAGTGCTGACCAAAAAGCAGAATAGATTGACTCCACTTCACTGGAGGACTTTAAGCAAAGGATAGATGAACAATTGTCAAGCATGATTCACAGAGGAATCCTTTATGTATGGGTTGCTCTCCATAACCCCTCAGTCCCTTCTAATTCTGCAAGTATTTGATTCTTAAAATCTCCATAGGAAATTCATTCTTCCTAAGGGGGAGAGAGAATACACTGGGAATTGAAACAGCCTCTGGGGTAGGTGGCAAAAACACCTAGATGACAGTTCTGGTCTGGTCAGTGAGGGTAGTTCAGGTTGTTGGTTGCCCATCTCTATATTAGGAGATTATTCACAGTCTCCTTTAATCTTCAAAAACCCATGAGAAACAAGGGGGCCAATGCTGCATGGGTCAAGTGGAAAAGAGAATGGGTATTTTTTTTTCTTGTGCTCTTCTCTGAAAAGTTCAGTGGTTTCCTCTAAACCCTCCAAGTGGACTTATTGGCCTGAAAGCTACTGACTGAAATGAATAGATCATCAAACTATTTGTAGTTATTGCCCATAAATTTGCATATTTTGGCTGGTGGACAGGGCCATCTCCCTAACAGGCCTTGATGACAAAGTCAGTCAAGAAGCATTTATTAAGTGTTTACTATGTGCCAAGCACTGGGAATAAAAATACAAAAAAAAAAGAAGAGTCTCAATTTTTTTTTTATTTTTGCTGAGGTAATTGAGGTTAAGTGACTTGCCCAGGGTCACACAGTTAGGAAAAATTAAATGTCTAAGGCTAGATTTGAACTCAGGTCCTCCTGACTTTAGAGCTGGTGCTCTAGCCACTGAGCCTCCTAACTACTCTGCATCTCTACTTTCAAGAAGCTTATATTCTAATCATTCTAAGGGGAGAGCTATACAGAAAAGGAAGCTGAAAAAGTTGGGGTGGAATGGGGAGCAGGTACCTGGTGAGCTGACATAATGGTGAAATGTGGAGGAGGCCAGACTGGAGAAGAATGAAGAGATTGTCGGCTCCAGTGCCCTCCTTCAATGAAGGTTCTGAAGGAAACTACTCAATCAGAGGAAAGGGTTCCTGGAGCAAAGGGTACTTCTGAGGTGTAATTTCAAGGATGAAAGTAAATGAGGATGGGGACAGCTAGGTGGTGCAGTGGGATAGAGTACCAGCCCTGAAGTCAGGAGGATTCCTTGCAGACAGGGATTGAATTTCTTTTGTATGGTCTTCATGGTCCCATTCCCAGCCTTCTTTCCAAATGATAATAATAACAGTACTGGTCTCACCAAGGTGACATGGTTAAACCCTGTCAACAGAGTATGAATTTTGGTTAAGGTATTTGGCAGTGAGGATGGATTCTTCTTGAACTATCCATCCCCTCTTACCTGGTTCCATGTGAGATCAAACATATTTGTGAAACAACTGGCCAGGGTTCTAGATTCAGTCTGGAACCAGTGCTGAGGCTCATTCTGGAATGGAGGTCATAGTTCAATGTGGGGCCGGTGTTAGGGCTGTTTTGTCATTGAGATACTGATTTAATCCGGGGCTAGAATCTGGGATCAACCCCAGGCAAGAATCAAAACTTAGGCTCTGACTAGGGATCATAAGATCATAGCTAGAACTAGAAGGAACCTCAGAGGTCATCTAGTCCAAGTCTGGGCTCATCAGTTTACAGTTATCCAAACCCATCATTCCATACTTCCTAGATGAAGCCTTGAGCTAAGCTCACATGAGAAGCAATTAAGATCCTGAAAGTCCATTCACATCAGATTCCAGCCTATGCAGGAGGACAATAAGGTCCTTCCAGAAGACTTGGTTCCTTGGTTCTTTTTTGCCCTTATTTTCCAGCCTCTAGAAGTACTTAACTTCAAATCAAGCTCAGTTTGTCTAGCTTCTCCATTGTTAATCAGGGAAATGACAGAAATTGTTTTTTCCCCAAAGTCCTGAATTGTCTGGGCTCCATTATATCCTTTGCTGGGATAATTAATATCCAGGGGACAGGTGCAGCTTTTCTGCTTGCAGTCTCCAATCTGAACGGGCAGCAATAAGTCTCAATCTGACAGTCAGGCAAATCTCAGGAGCTATTTTCATAGCTCTCTCCAGGCATGATACATTGGTCTTTTGGTGGGGGCGGATGCCTGCCATTTGATTGAGGTGGCCTGAGAATCTGTCTTTCCCTTCTTCCTTCATTTCCCACCTTTTTCTCCCTCCCATCTGTTCTTTCCTTTCTGTTTTCACAGCCACCATCCTAAAACAGGTCCTCATTACCACCCAAAAACCTCCTTATAAATCCTCTTGCCTCTGCTCTTTCCCCTCTGAGCCATCTTTCATATGCTGCCAGGCTGATATTTCTTATGCACAGATCTAATTATGTCATCTCTCTTTTAAAATCCTTCTTGTTTTCTTCTAAATTCAAATTCCATCCAGCCATTCATTCATTCAATAGCTATCCTCCAACAGAGGATATCCACTGTACTTTCTCCCTCTCTTCCTCTCTCCTTACCTCCCTCTGTACTCTCTCTCTCTCTCTCTCTCTCTCTCTCTCTCTCTCTCTCTCTCTCTCCTCTCTGTCTCTTTCTCTCCCTCTCTCTGTCTCTCTCTGTCTCTCTCTCCTCTCTCTGTCTCTTTCTCTCCCTCTCTCTCTCTCTGTCTCTCTCTCCTCTCTCTGTCTCTTTCTCTCCCTCTGTCTCTTTCTCTCCCTCTCTCTCTGTCTCTCTGTCTCTCTCTCTGTCTCTTTCTCTCCTTCTCTCTGTCTCTGTCTCTCTCTTTCTCCCTCTCTGTCTCTGTCTCTCTCTGTCTCTCCTCTCTGTCTCTCTCTCATATCTCTCTCTTTCTCTCTCTTCTCTTTCACTTTTCTCTCTCTCCCTTTCTTCTCTCTTCTCTTTTATCTCTCTCTTGCTCTCTTTCTCTCCTCTTTCTTTCAATCTATCCTTTACCTACCATCAGAAAAAAATTTAAACTTATAGATCAGGTCATATCACATCTCTCTTTAAAAAAAAAACAATGCTGAGAGAAGAAGAACCTCACTAACCTTATAATTTCTCCTTTCTAAGACTACCAATCCAGACTACCAGATCTACTCTCTTTAACTCCATAAGATACACCATGCTTTCCTTCCTCTGTGTCTTGACTCATTCTATACTATATGCCTGAAATGTCCTTTCTCCCCTTCTCTGTTTATTGCCAAACTTAAATGCTATCTCAACCAGAAGGCCTCCCTGTTCATTTTTTTCTTGATAAAATTTTATTTTTTCCCAATTACATGTTAAGACAATTTTTAGCATTAATTCTCACAAGATCTTGAGTTCTAATTTTTTTTCCTCTCTCCTCCTCTCCCTTCTTCCTAAAATGGTAGGCAATTTGTTATAGGTTATACATATGTGATCATGTAAAACATATTCCATATTAGCCACAGTTGTGAAAGAAGAAACAGATCAAAAGGGGAAAAAAAAACAAGAAAAAGAATAAAGAAAGTGAAAGAAGTATGTTTCAATCTGCATTCAGAGGCCATTAGTTCATTATCTGGATATATTTAGCGTTTTCCTTCATGAGTCCTTTGTACTTGTCTTGGATTATTGTGTTGCTGAGAGAAGCTAGTTGATCATCACAATGTTGCTGAGCCTGTGCACAGTGTTTTCCTGGTTTTGCTCATTTCACTTTGTATCAGTTCATATGAGTTTTTCCAAATTTTTCTGAAATCTGCCTGTTCATCATTTCTTATTTCACAATAGTATTCAACTATATTCATATACCACAGCTTGTTCAGCTATTTCCCAATTGTTGGACATTCTCTTGATTTTTAATATTTTTGGCACTATGAAAAAGGTTGCTATAAATATTTTTGCATATGTAAGTCCTTTTCCTTTTTTATGATCTCTTTGGGATACACACCTAATAATGGTATTGCTTTGTACAATAGTAATTGTACAAGAGTATATACAGTTTGGTTGCCAAACATTAATAACCTATTTCTCAGACCTCATAGAGCCTTCTGTTTAGAGTAGGGGCTCCCCTCAGCCTGGAGATTCCTTGCAGACAGGGACTGAATTTCTTTTGTATGGTCTTCACGGTCCCATTCCCAGCCTTCTTTCCAAATGATAATAATAACAGTACTCGTGTCACCAAGGTGACATGGTTAGCCCTGTCAACAGGGTATGAATTTTGGTTAAGATATTTGGCAGTGAGGATGGATTCTTCTTGAACTATCCATCCCCTCTTACCTGGTTCCATGTGAGATCAAGCATATTTGTGAAACAACTGGCCAGGGTTCTAGATTCAGTCTGGAACCAGTGTTGAGGCTCATTCTGGGATGGGTGTTATAATTCAATGTGGGGTCGGTGTTAGGGCTTTATACATTATGCTTTATTGCATATTATAGCTATCTGTATTGATATCTTATTCTTCTACTAGACTATGAGATCCATTATGGTAAGGATCAAGTTTTAGTGAAATTTTTTATTTCCTCCTGCAAAGGGCAGTGTTCTGCACATAGTAATGATGAGAATCAGAATGAGAGTAAGCTCCAGTCTAGACAATTACTCAATGCCACTTCAAGCAAGTAATAAACTGCTAATCCTAATACTTTTATGAATTGAAAACACAATTGGATAGTTCAGTATTTGTGAGCAAAGTTTAGACACTTCAGTCACTCAATCAATTAATTATTTTGTCACTTCACGTAAATTTTCCTGTTTCTTTTCTATCATATTTCTATTTCTATCATATTATCCAATTTCTTACAACATTTATTACATCCCTATTATAAGATTTTGTTTAGCCTTCCCAATCATTTGTAGTTCATCATAGGCTTTAGATTAGGTTCAGAAAAAAAAGCCCTTGGTCAATGTAGACAGGAAGCTGTTTAGGTTGACTGTGGAAACTTCATTTCCGATTGATGAATATTACAGTTCATTTATTAAAAAGGAAAGGAAGTTAGTTTAGAACTCATCACTGTACTAGTGGTATCTCAGAAACAGTAATGAAAGTCTTCATTGGGAACCAAAGACAAGGTTTTGACTAGAGAAGGACCAGAGGACTTGAATTTAATCAGAATTTCATTATTGCTTCTAGTTTGTCTTCCTTCCTCCCAAAAGACTCCTTCTCAGAAGTGTGGCTGGAAGCTTCTTTCCTCTCCTCAAATCCCTTGTTGTCTGAACTGGTTCACTATCTTGTAGGTGACCTACAGGGCATGATTAAGTTTTCTCAATCATTCTGGATGAATTTCCTATGCAACACCCTTCCAGTTCATCCAGTGGTTTTCAAAGACATCTAAATCAAGGACTATTACCACCTCTTTGTCCCCACCACACACACACACACACACACACACACACACACACACAATTTAGTCTAGAACTCATACTTTATGCTTTGAATCAACTGAGATTGAAAACTAAACTTGGATAAGTACTCACCTGATGATGGCATCAAGCATTTAGTTACTTTAAGTGGGATTGGATACTTCTCTAGGCTGACCTCCACCCTTAACAACATAGTCATCATCAAGAACAATAAAAGCTGACATTTAAGATTTGTGAACCACTTTACACCTGTTATCTCATTCAATTAACAGGCACTAAAGAAGTCAATTTCTATATCATTTTGGGTTTACAACTTGCCTTTCCCAAATACCATGAGAGAATTATACCAGTATTATTATCCCATTTTATAGTGGAGATAACTAAGGTTTATAGAGTTTTCTGGGAATCACACAGTGTGTGGAGATGGGACTAGAATTACTTTGATCTAATAATTAGAGCTGTCCCAAAGCGGAATGTGCTGCCTCAGGAATGAGGCAAGGTAATGGATCTTCCCTTAATGAAGATCTTCAAACAGAGACTTAGGAATGTAGTAGAGGGAATTATTGGTCAGGTGTGAGTTGAACAAAATGATCTTTGAGGTTCCTTCCAGTTCTTAGAGTCTGTAATTCTGTGACTACTATCAGTTCTTCCATTTCATAAATCTTCACACAATAAATGTTTGTTGTGGTTTTTATCATTTCCCCCAGTTAATTTTTATTTTCACTTCCATAGTAGACAGAGGAAGTGAAAGAATTCTTTACTTCCCTTTGACCGAATGAAGGATTTGAAATGACCCAGGGCTAAGATTGGGACAAAAAATTTTAGAGATGTTCTGTTGTCATCTGCTTTTTATCTAAAGAAGATGGTGCTTGTCTTGGCTTAAATTTCATTGTTTTCCATTAAAGCAAAATAGGAAATTAAAAGAAACATTAAGTGGGAAAGAACCAAATACAATAATATAGTTAGGGTGTTGCAGTTGAAGAGGTGGGATTCAAGCTTCAAGAAGTGAAGCTGAGACGTAGAGCACAGAAGGTTAAAGGGAAGACATTAAGGAGAGAAAAGGCAATAGGAAGATATCAACATCATATCTATGAGGGTTCAGAGAAGGCAAAGTTCTTATCTAGCTGGAAGAAGGGAAGTATTTATAGATGAAGTGCCTCTCAAATAGGGTCTTGAAAGGTGAGTAGGGTATCAACAGAGACAACGTGAAAATAAGAACTGGAAAAGACCCCAGAGGACAAGGTGAGCAAATACATGGATAGAAGGACTCAAAATAGGTCTAAGGGATGGTTCTCCTAGAAATTATTAGATGGAATTTACAAGACAGATTTCTGGCTAACATGAAGGAAAACTTTTTAACAATCAACACTATACAGATATGGAATGGGCTACATGATAGGAAGTTCCAGATCCTGACCATTGGACATATTTAAGCAGAGGATGGATGGCATGTCAGACTACTATAGATAGAATTCATGCTTTGGGTATAGAATGGGACAGGACAATCTCTGAAAGCCCTTCTAAGTGCTGTGGTGAAGCTCAGTTTGACTAAAGATTTCAATATGTGAAGGGGGATCTGGTATAATGAGGCTGGAAAGGTAGAATGGAGATAGACTACAACCAAGCACAGTTTAAACTGTCCTATGACTGTGGAGAACCATGAAAGGTCTTTACATAAGGGAGGGAACCTTGTATTTTAGCTATATTTTTAATAATCTTCACCACACAGGCAGGAGTGATCTTTCCCTTCTGAGTTCCAATAGCCCTATATCTACTTTCCTTCCTGGTATTATGGTTAGTTTTCACCATGACCCTCTCCAATAAACTATTAAGATCCTGAGAGCCACAATCAGATAGGTCTGAACCAATTCCCTATCTTTAACCCTTCATAAATAATTTAGCACAGTTCACAGGGCCTTGTACTCAATAAACTTTTATTAACTACTGATGAGCTCAAAAAAGTTGATCTAATGATAGGACTTTAGTTATAGGAGTAGACCCACATGGCTGAGACTTTAGTGGCTTGTGATATATTTCTCACATTACTTCCTTGTGGATTATATTACCTCTGCAATTATATTGCCCACTGCAAAAGTGGGAAAGAATTCACAACTCCTGAAATCTCACGAAGCTAAACTTTTTCAATCATCAAAATAGCCAAAGGAGAATGGTGCAGCCTAGTTTCAACAACAACAACAACAAAAAAGGATCCAGGACTTGGAAGCAAGAGTCAGGTATCCTTGGGACCCTGGACAACTCACTGACACTCAGTTTCCCCTTCTGTAAAACAGGAATGGTAACTCTAACTCCTGGTATTTGGGGGGAGGCTCAGATTAAGCAATGCATGCAATTTTAGGAGCTACAAATAAAAAGGAGAGGCTTTCAAAGGTTACTAACTCACAACTCCTCATGGAGAGGAGGGGCAGTGGCAGGGATGGGCTGACAGAGAGGGAGGGACCTTATAAAGCTCAGGGAGCTCCCTAGGAATTCCACAGCAGCCCTGCAAGGGGTGCAGAGGGTGGAGGATGCTGCCATCTGCTGGTTAATATAAAGCAGAAAGAAGAAAGTTCACTTCTATTTCTGTCTAGGAATAATTACTCCCTGGGCAGCCCCAAATACATTCTCCTCACTGGGTCTCAATTTCCTCATCCACAAAATGAGGGGATTAGATTATGAGCCTTACAGCATAGCTTCTCTTCCAGTTCTAATATCTTATTCTACACTACTAGTAAACACAATAACTATATCACATTAAGTTTACAGAATGCTTTTTTCACAATAGCTCTGTGAGAAAGATAGTACAGATATTATTATCCCTCATCTAACTGATGGAGAAACTGAATCCCAGAGAGTTTAGGAGACTTGCTCCAATCACAAAACTAGTAAACATTAGAAGAGGGATATTATGTTGTATGCTTTAAGGTCCCTTAAAACTCTGATGTATTTTCAACATTTTAATGATCCTCCCAATTATACATTCTATGTACAATGTTCCAGCAGTCTACATTCAAAGATTCTTTCCAATTCTGAAATTTTATATTCTCTGTTCTAAGATGTTCTAATATTCTTTCCAACTCTGAAATTTTATATTCAATGTTCTAACAGTTTATTCTAAGGTCCCTTCTAACTCTGACATTTTATATTCTATGCTTTAACAATCTATGTTCAAAGGTTTTTTTTCCAACACTGACATCTTATATTCTGTGTTTTAACAATCTGTGCTAAGGTTCCTTCTAGTTCTGACATTTTATATTCTATGTATTAACAGTCTATGTTCAAAGGTTTTTTCTAGCACTGTCATCTTATGTTCTGTTTTAAAATCTGCTTTAAGGTACCTTCTACCTTTGACATTTTATATTCTATATATTAACTCTGTGTTTAAAGGTCCTTTCCAGCAATGATACTTTGTATTTGATATTTATATTCTATGTTTCAGTTGGTTCTAAGGTCTTTTCCAGCTCTAACATTTTATATTCTATGTCCTAACAGTCTATGCCTTATGGCATATAGCAGGGCAGCTATGTGGTGCAGTGCATAGAGTGCTGTTCCTGGAGTAAGGAGGATTTATCTTCTTGAGTTCAAATCTGGTTTTAGACCCTCACTAGCTATAGACCCTCACTTAATTATGTTTGCCTCTTTTTTTCATCTGTAAAATGGGCTGAAAAATGGCCAATCACTTCAGTGGCTTTGCCAAGAAAATCGCAAATGGGGTCACAAAGAATTGGATACAATGAAAATCACTTAAACAATAACATATCTTAGACAGCTACTAGATGGAATGACATGCCATCAACTATCAACTCAAATAACTGAAGACATGAAGAGGATCTACAATTCTCAAGCCTAAACCCCTTTGTACATGCACATCTTAAAGCTCTCCTGAGTTCCACAGCTCCCAGCTTTTCCTTTTAGGAACTCAGACCTGGTCTTTGTTTGAATATATGAAAAACTATGGTAACTCCTAACTCTCATAGCTTGGTTCTCATCTCAGTATGATTATATTTTTCCCAACTTTGCAAGTCCCCAAAGTATTGCTTCCTCATATCTAGATTGAATACATTTTTCTAAAACAGAATGAAATTAGTAAAACGTAAGCTTCAAAGTCTAGAAAGTCAAGGTGGCTGCTCAGCAGTCTGAAATCTCAATTTCCCCAGTCTCTTTCATATTACTCCTATATTATGATCTCCTACATGTCCTCCAGTGAAAATAAAATTAACTGTCAGCTTCTATGTCCCTGGGACTAAAGAAGAAAAAGGAAGAGATTCAGAGAAAGAACCACTCACTGTTCAGGGTGAAAGGGATGATAATAATGGATGAAAGAGAGAAGACAGATCTATTAAATTCTCACTTCATTTCATTTTCTTTGTCAAAGAGAATAATCTTCAGGCCAGGAAAAAAACAAAACCAAAACAAAAATGGTAAACAGAAGCATCTAACTACTCTCAGGTTAAAATTTACTAACCACCATAGTTCTTAACTGTAGAGTCATCCTTGAGTCTTTCCTCTCCCTCATCTCCAATATTTATCCATTTATCAAATCCTGTTGACTGTACCTTGACAATATCATATAATCAACCAACCAGTGAACTGGTAAGATTTATTGTAACTCTTACATGTCTTTCACTGCAAATCCACCAGATACAATCAAAAAGGTATAGCAGTCCCTCCTTCAACAAGTTTACATTCTAATGGAAAAGAAAATATGCACAAGATATTCAGAGAAAATACAAGGTATTTTTAGGTAATCTTAGGCTAATATGTTGGAGATACTAAAAAGGCCTCCCACAAAAGAAAACTGAGCTGAATCTTGAAGGAAGCTAGGGATTCTAAGAGGCAGAGCTAAGGAGAAAGGGCATTGCAGTCCTGGGAGACAGCCGGGGGAAAGGCACAGGAATGGGGGATAGTGTAGTGTGTATGAAGAACAAGGAGTACAGTATTGTTAGATCACAATGTGCATGACGGCAAGACTAGAAGGTGAGAGACTGGCCAGGTTGTGAAAAGCTTTAAACACAAGGAGTTAATGTTTTATCCTAGAGATAATAGAGATAATACATTTCCTGATAAATAATAAAATAAATAAATGGCTAAATAAAGAATTAATGAACATCCGAGATAATACTAGGATTTATTCAATATTTGGATGAAATGATCAGACTTAAAATGTAGAAAAATCGCTTTGAGAGAATTTGATAGATTGACTGGAGTGGGAAAAGACTTGAGGAAAAGAGGATAATTCAAAGGTTAATGTGAAGGTCTAGGTGAAAGGTGATGAACTAGAATTGTGACTGTGTGCATGGAGAAAATATAGAAGATTGTCACTTCTATCATCCCTATTCTCTCACTTATTTTCAATCTCTTCTTCATGCTTATGTTTCTCAAAAATCCTTACTTGATCCATCTGTCCATTTCAGCTATCCCTCTCCTGTCTTTTGTTACTAAATTCTTCCAGGAGGCCATCAACAATCATTGTCCCTACTTTCTTTCCTCTTACTATTTTCTGAGGTCTCTGGTTTGGCTTCAAACCTCATCATTCAACTGAAACTGTTCTCTCCCAAATTATGGGATCATCTCTTCATCCTGTAAGATCTCACCAGCCTTGGTGCCTCTCTGGTTGGAGGATAAGGCCATGAATTCCAAATCTTCTCTTAAAAAGAAACCTCAGCTCAGACATCTCATTTCTCATTTAACTGCCTTCTCTGCCTTCTCTGCCTGAAACTTCTTTGACTTCTCTATCCATTTGGAGTACCTTCTCCTCCTCCCCAAACTTGCCCTAAAGTTTCAGCTTATTTTTCAACAAAATCTTCTCTCATTAAGTTCTAAGTTTCTTGAGGGTAGGGACTGACTTCTTTTTTTCATATTGTATCTCCAGCACTTGGCACAGTGCTTGACACATAGTAGGCACTTAATCAAAATTTATCCACTATCTCCCAACTGCCAAATCCAATAGCCTTTTCTTGATGTGAATCCTTCTGTCTTCTCTGCAGCGTTTTACACTGTCCATTCCTCTTCTCTTGATATTTTCTTTTCTCTAGGTATTTGTGACACTGCTCTCTCCTGTTTCTCCTCTATCACCTATCTTTCAGATCAGTTCTCAGGTCCTTTTCTGACTCTTTATCCAGATCAGACTTGCTAACTATTCCACCCCCCCCCCCCAACTTCATCCTGGATGCTCTTTTTTTGTCCTCTATAGGCAGCTAGATGGCATGGTAAATAGAGAACTAAATCTAGAATTAATGCTTGGATAAGTGACTCAAGTTTTATCTCAGTTTCTTCATCTGTAATGAATGTAAATGAAGATAATAATAGCACCTACCTCTCAGAACTATTGTGAGGATCAAATGAAATGATACTAGTAAAATATATAGCACAATGCCTAACACATAGTAAGCACTATATAAATACGAGCTATTATTATTATTATACTATTTGACTTGGTGATCTCATCAGCTTTCAGGGATTTTTATTATCATCTCTATGTAAATGATTTTCAAATCTACTCATCCAAACCTAATCTCTCTCCTTACCTCTATCTAGTCTCAAATCTACAAATGCCTGATTATTGAACATCTTAAACTTAATGTCCCAAAGATATCTTAAACTCAATTTATCCAAAACTGAAGTCACTATATTTTCTTCCCCTATCTCTACCTTATTTTCTATCTTCCTTTTACTACCCTTCCAGTCACCCAGGCTAACCTAGTTGTCATTCTCAACTCTTCATTTTCTATGGACTCTCAGTCCATAATTTATCTCTTGTCAAATCCTGCTGATTTTACATTGACAACATCATTCCTATATGGCCCTTTCTCTCTGTAGACACTGCCACTATCCCATGTAGACCCTAATCACTTTAAGCCTAAACTATTATATTAACTTTCTGGTTGGTCTCCCTGCTTCAAGTCTCCCTACTGTAGGCTATCCTCCACACAGCTAATAAAGTAATTTTGACTATCTCTTTCTCTCTATCTGTGTCTATCTGTATCCCTGTTCTCTCTCTCTCTCTCTCTCTCTCTCTCTCTCTCTCTCTCTCTCTCTCTCTCTCTCTCTCTCTCTCTCTCTCTCTCTCTCTCTCTCTCTGTCATACACACACACACACACACACACACACACACACACACACACACACACTGCAACTGCATTTAAGTAACTTCCTGTTATTTCCAGGGTCACATATAAAATCCTTTAGTTTTCAGAGTCCTTCACATTAGTGTGGTCCCTTTCCATCCTATCTTTCCAGTCTTCTTACACTTTCCTCACCTTCATATCCTCTGTGATCAAGTGACACTGGCTGCCCCTCATGCCTGAAATTTTATACTTCCTCATTTCTGTCTCCTTTCCTCCCTTCAATCTTTACCTAAAATGCCACGTTCTACAAAAGCCAAGATGCTGAGTGAAACAAGCAGAACCAGGAGATCATTATACATGGCAATAACAATATTATATGATGATCAATTCTGATGGACATGGTTTTCTTCAATAATAAGATGTTTCAAACCAGTTCCAGTTGTTCAGTGATGAAAAAAGCCATATACACCCAGGGAGAGGCCTGTGGGATCTGACTGTGGACTGCAACATAGTGTTTTCACACTCTCTATTGATGTATAGGATATATTTGTATATAATTTTTTGCATGTTGTTACTCCCTTTCCTCTACCCATTAGACATAGAGCCAAGACTATTTCTGCCTTTCTTTGTATTCCCACCATTTAGACTAGTGCCTGGCACATAGTAGACTTTTAATAAATGTTTGTTGATTGCCTGGTTGACATTCTTTATCACATATGCAACAAACTGGCAAAGATGACAAAAGATGGGAGCAGTTACCAACTGAAGGATTTGTGGAAAATTTGGCACTAGAATGAATTGTCAGTCAACTTGTGAATTGTCCAACTACTCTGAAAAACAATTTGAAATCATGATAAGGAAAAGATGGGGGAAAGCAATATGAAATTGTACTAAGGAATATGATTAAAATGTCATATCCACTGACTCAGAGATATAAGTGCTAAGCAAATACTCTAAGGAAGTAAACGATAAAAAGAAAGTTTTCATATACATTAAAAATCTTTATAGCAGGGGCAGCTAGGTGGCGCAGTGGATAGAGCACCAGCCTTGAAGTCAGGAGGACCTGGGTTCAAATCTGGTCTCAGACACTTAACATTCCCTAGCCGTGTGACCCTGGGCAAGTCACTTAACCCCATTTGCCTCAGCAAAAAAAGCAAAAAAAAAAAAATCTTTATAGCAGCATTTTAAATATCAAAGAACTAGAAATGATTTGGAAAGCTAAACAAAATCTAATAATAGGAATGTAAAAAACAAAATCTGATAATAGGAAAGCAATAGAGCATTACTCTGTTGTAAGAAATGATAAATATGAAAAATATAGAAATAGGAAAATTTACATGAACTGATATAAAATTAAATAAGAACTAGGAAAATATTGTACATACTTATTAATTGATTGATTTATTACAATGATGTAAATGCAAATAACAAGAATAAAACCAGTACCATCAAATATAACGTAAAAATATAATGACCAAACTTAGCTAAAAAGAAGTTCTGAAAATGGACTTCTTGCTTTTCTTTATAGACAATGGAATTGACAGGTGTGGGAAACTGCATATAACATTGGACTTGCTGGTCTATTGCCGAAAAAGTTACTCTATATTGTAAAATGGAAATTCTTAACCTGGGGTCAAAGGACTTTTTTTGATATTTTGAGAACTTTGAGAATACTTTGCATTTCCATGTATTTTATTTTATATAGTAGCAAAGAACTGGAAAGAATGTAGATGTCTATTTATTTTGAGAGTAGTCCACATGCTTTATAAGGCTGCTTTAAGGGGTCTATGACATGCACAAAAGAGGCAAGAATCTCTCTTAAAGAGATGGGGCCAAGATGATAGAGTAGCAGGAAGTAGTATAATGAGCTTCACTGTCACCCCCCACACAAAAAAAAAATTCTCCAAACAGGTCTAAAAAACATACCAGACAGAATCCTAGTAGATATCTATACCAGGAGATGGAGAAATTGGTTAACACTTGAAACTCACTCTCATCTGAATGAGATGAGGAGGAAAGAATACATATATGCACGTAGAGTTGGGTATACAAATATATTTACCTCAACAGGAAAATAGGAGGAAAAAGAGAGAAGACAGAAGGAGGAATTAGAGGGAGAATAGCTCAAAGAGATCAGTCTTAAGCAAAATAAATTCTTACTAAGGATATAAAAAAGTATATATGGTTCTTTTTGAGGTAGCAAAGAATAGGAATCTGAGGCGGAAGGCAATCAATTGGAAAATGGCTGAATGAGTGATGGTATATAACTGTAATAAAATATTATTATAGTTTTTTTATATTTTTATTTTATTTATTTATTTATTTATTTATTTTATTGAAGCTTTTTATTTGTAAAACATATGCATGGGTAATTTTTCAACATTGACCCTTGCAAAGCTTTCTGTTACAATTTTTTCCCTCCTTCTCCCCTAGATGGCAGGAAGTCTAATACATGTTAATTATGTTAAAATAATTGACAAATTGAATATGTATATATATATATATATTTATACAGTTTTCTTGCTGTACAAGAAAAATTGTATCTACAAGAACAAAAAACTTGAGAAGGAAAACAAAATGCAAGCATCAATGGAGAGTGTGAAAATGCTATGTTGCAGTCCACACTCAGATCCCACAGGCCTCTCCCTGGGTGTATATGGCTTTTTTCATCACTGAACAATTGGCACTGGTTTGAAACATTTCACTGTTGAAGAGAGCCATGTCCATCAGAATTGATCGTCATATAGTCTTGTTATTGCTGTGTATAATGATCTCCTGATTCTGCTCGTTTCACTCAGCATCAGTTCATGCAAGTCTCTCCAGGCTTCTCTGAAATCATCCTGCTGGTCGTTTCTTACAGAACAATAATAGAATACTATTATGTTATAAGAAAGAATAAAGATGATAGTTTCAAAGAACTCTGAAAGACTTCTGAAGCAGGCAGAAGCAAGAGAATTATTTATATAATGACAACGGGATAGTAAAGACAAACAGCTCTGGAAGAATTAGGAACTCTGATCAACAAAACGACCAAGGATGATTCCAAGAGGATCAATGATGAAACATGCTATCTACCTTTTGATAGAAGCAAAGGATTCAGAATATAGAATGAGACATAGTTGAGAAGGAAAGATGCAGCCAATATGTAAAATGTGTTTTTCTTGATTACACATATTTTTAAAAGTTTCGTTTATCTTCCATTCTCAATTAGGGGAAAGAAAGATTTGGAAAGAGAGGGTGTGTATGCTAACTAAGAAGATAAAATAAATTTTCTTTTTTAAAAAAGAGCTCCTATTATAAAGGATGGCTCTCTGGAAGGAGGGGAAGGAATATATTTGAAAATATAAGTGATGAAGAACAAAGATATCAATAAAAGAAAAATAATTATGAGGGGCAATATAAATGGCATCACTTAAAAAAATTTGCACCTAAAATAAACCCAATTTAACATTATTTTTATAAAGGCAATTAAGTATAGTAGACAGAGAGCAGGTTCTTTAATCCAGGAGGACATAGATTTAGGTCAGTCTCTGACACCTACAAGCTGTGTAATTCTGAGCAATTCATTCAGTGAATCTCAGGGTTCTGGGTAACTAAGACTCAGTATTGCAGAGAAGTTGCCTCTCCTTATATAGGTCCATTCTTTAGCTTTATTTTGTGTTAAATAACAAAATCATTAAGAATTTAATCATTAAATCTCTCTCTATATATATATATATGTATGTGTGTATATATATATATATACACATATTCCATTATTTTATTACTTGTTTAAGATTTGTCTAATATAAACATAATAAAGCTATAATAAAATTTTAATTTGGTTTGAGTAAAATACAAGTGATAAAAATAAAAATTATTTTCCTAAAAACATGATAGATACAATTGCTATTATTGTTAAAAGGATAGAGAGGTTAATACATAAAATGAAAGCAAAGGAGCCTTCTTTTAGAAGGCAGTAAAATCAACACTAGGTGGCAGTAAAAATCAAAAAGGGAGAGAGAAACCCAAGGAATCCATGTCAATCACAAGCACTTAATTCAATTCAGTAAAGTTTAATAAGCTCTTACTTTGTGGCAAACACTGCTCAACTGCAGGGAGGTGAAGTGTAGATGGAGAAGGAACCAGGGAGAGCCTTGTTCCATGGAGTTTGAACCAATCGGACACGTGGCTGTGAAGTGCTATGTTACTGCTAAGTGCTGGAGACAAAAATATACTACAGTCCTCCCCCCAAACCCCTCCACCCCACTTCAAGGAGTTTATAATCCATCAGAGAAGACAACATGCAAACAAGCTATGTACAGGATAAAGTGGGGATAATTCACAGAGAGAAGGGAATAAGCATTAAGAATGATCAGGAAAGACTTCTTGTAGAAGGCTGGGTATTTGTTGGGGCTTGAAGGAAGCCAGGACGAAACTGATCTAGTTTTAAAGAACTGCATGCATTTTGGAGTTGAGTTGGACTCTTGAAAACCTTGCCAGAAGAGTTTCTCTAACAGTTTCTAATAAACTGTGCCTTGATGCAGTAGAAAGAATACTGGAAGGAAAAGCCTCATTATAGCTCAGTAGAAAATGGACTAGAAGTGGGGAGAAACTTGAGGCAAAGATACCAATGGTAATAGTCTGTTTAAAGTAATGAGGGAGGGTGCAATGTAAGAGAATAGGGAATTTTTCTATCCATCCATTCATTAATTCCACAAGCATTGATTTATCACCTGCCGAAGACAGAGCACTGTCTAAAATTCTATAGGACTTATTTAAATAAGGTTTGGTCTTAGCTCATGGGGCATGGAGACTATGGCAGACACATGAATATATTGGTCTAAGGGTATGTGTATATATATGTATATATATATGTGTGAGTGTGTGTGTGTGTGTGTGTGTGTGTGTGTGTGTGTGTGTGTGTAAAGGATTAAATTTCCCCTTCCTCAGCTGGATTTATATAATCACATGTGATGAGATATCAGTTTGTTAATAAGGTATTAATACCAGGTGACCCTTTCATGAAGGGTAAACAACTTTTTCTGATTAAATCAGAAGGATTAACTCATGTTGAAAACTGGCTATTGTCTTAGAGAGAAAGGAAAAAAAGGAAGAAGCATTAACTAAGTTCCTAATATGTGCCACTTTACTAATCATATTATATGCATTATATTATTTGATAGAAAATTTATTTATTTATTTATTTTGCTTTTTGCTGAGGCAATTGAGGTTAAGTGACTTGCCCAGGATCACACAGCTAGGGAATGTTAAGTGTCTGAGACCAGATTTGAACCCAGGTCCTCCTGACTTCAGGGCTGGTGCTCTATCCACTGTGCCACCTAGCTGCCCCTTGATAGAAAATTTAAATGGCATTATGGCATTTTAAATTGTACAATGTATAGAACTGCATTATTAACATAGCTTGACAAAAATGATTACCAAAAAAATTGGAAAGGCACTTGGTTTTATTGTGACACCTCAATAATTATATGCTAATTTTGTTAAAATAAATGATATTTTTATCCAGCAAAATGATGAAAACTCTTTTGAATTTATAAATAGAGTAGATATTCAACTGCTAAGATTGATAGCAAAAGGATGAGTTTAAGCTGAAGAGACAGGAAATTAGAATGGAATAAGTATACCAAGTCATAGTATCTTTCCAGTGATTATAAGCCATAGTTATTTTTCAGACATAAAAAAGACACCAAATTTTTGAATATTTTAAATAATATTTTATTTCCCTCCAATTACACATAAAAGCAATTTTTAACATTCATTTATTTTAAGTTTTGAATTCCAAATTCTATCCTGTCCTCCCTCCCCTCATCCCTTCCTGAGAAGGTAAACAATCTGATACAGGTTATGCATGTGCAATCACATAAAACATGTTTCAGATTTAATTATTGAAAACAGTTCATCAGTTTAAAAACTCAATATCATTTTCAGCATATCAATCCAAATGTGTGCTGCAAAAATCAAGAATTAGTTTACTCAGATGAATTCAAAAGAACAAAATATCCTGGTGGTAAACAGAACAATGAACTATATCAATCCATTTGAAATAATCAGAGAGCAATGTACCAAAAATTCAGATTCTTTAATGGAAAATGATCAGCTCAGTATAAACAATAGAACAAAAAAAAATCTTTTGTTTACCTGTAGCTTAGCAAAAGAATTTTATGTGTATTAACAAATTGTAAGAAATGAAATTTTGGCATGTAAAAAATGAACTTTAGAAAATTACCTTTAAAAAATAAAAATAAGACATAAGGATGAAGATTATCCTATATTCCCAATTAGTAAAATTAACTCATTCTCGCATCAGCACCAGTTAATACAGGAACATTACTGTTAAAATACCAAAAAAAAAAAAAAACCCCTATCATTTGTTGTAAATAAGAATTACCTGACAATGTATATGTTATGTGCACTAAGAAGGACAGAGTAACTAATAAGCCTCAAAACCATCAATGAATTAAGTGGATGCCTATTCTAAATATGTGAAGATTTTCCCCAATGGAAGGGGAAAATGACAATTTGTTCCAATGGTCATTAAAGTGGTTGCAGAAGGCACTGTGGAGTTCTTAGAGCTTGGTCTTGAAGATATCAAGGTTATCCACTACATCCCAGGCCAGTTGTCTTAACTTTAGTCTTGCCACTGCTTTGTGCAATTCTACCTCATTTAAATTCAATTCATGTTCAAGTCAAGACATCACCCCATGATGTCACTGGTTCTCTTTGAAAACAAAGGACAAAGACTTATCATTTGGGTCAGAGAAAGCTGATGTCCATAATAGTGTCAAAAACTGAGAGAGCTTGTGGTCCAAGTTTGTTTCTAAGGCATGAAACATTACAATGTTGTGATGAGGAAAAAACAATGTCCTTTGTTCCTGAAATACTGGCCAGACTTGAGATCAAATTGGATTGGAGAATGTTAATAGAAATTATTAATGAAGAGTCTTAAACATCATCTGAAAAATTAATCTGAGTTGAAAAAATTTGAAAATTATATCCTAATATGATCAGGAATTCAAGTGGTATATCAGTAGAAACTATGTGGAAGCAGAAATTAAATACTACTGAAAAATCAGGAGGGGTGGAAACAAGATGTCAGAGAAAAGACAAGGATTCACTTGAGTTCTCCCAAATTCTTCTCCAAACAACTTTAAATAACTCTTCAAAGCAAATTCTGGGGCATGGAATCAATATAAGGACAAGATGAAACAATTTTCTAACCCAGGACAACTTAGAAGGTCAACAGGAAAAGTCTGTTGCAATGAGGTGAGATTGGAGCACAGCAAGGAAACAAAAGGCCCATCAAGCCAGCAGTAGATCACACGCAGAACAAGCCAGAAAAAAACAGGTCTTGGGGACTACTGAATTGATATCAAATAAAGCTGTCAGACAACTGGTCAGAAGGAGACAACAGGCTCCCAATGGATGCAATGCCCATATGCAGATCCAAGTTGCAGTCCTGGATCACAGTACCAAGGTGAGAAGGAGCACTAGCACCAAGAGCTTGGGACTTTGGTCATATTTCTGGGCATAAAAGAATGCTTGTGATCACTCACAGAACAGAGTGCAGAACAGGAGAATAATAAACACACCTCTCCTTAACTCATACGACCTTGGAAAAAATGGATATTTGCAGAACCTTTCCTACTGAACCATCTTTGAAAAGATCTGCCCAAAAAATCCCTCCATAGTGGGAAGAGACCAACTATAACATAAAGTTACAAGTAAAGAAATATCCTAGAAAATGAGCAAACAACAAAAAAGGAATCTGACACAGAAAGTTACCATGGTGACAGAAAAGATCAAAAACACAAACTTGGAAGAAAAACAAAATCAAAATGGCAACATCCAAAGTTTCAAAGAAAAAATGTAAATTGGTCTCAGACGCAAAATGAATTCCTGGAAGAACTCAAAAATGATTTTAAAAATCAAATAAAAGAGGTAGGAGGGAAATTGGGGGTGAAGAATGAGAGTGATACAAAAAAAAAATCATAGAAAAAGAATCAACATCTTGGTAAAGGAAGCATCAAAAAATACTGAGGAAAAAATATCTTAAAAAACAGAATAGGCCAATTTAAAAAGAGAAGGGAAATATGCTGAAGAGAATTCCTTAAAAAATAAAATTGGCTAAATGGAAAAAACTACCTAGAAATTAGAATTAGATAAGAGGAATTTAATGAGTCCTTGAGACATCAAGAAACAATGAAATCAAAAGAAAAGAATGAAAAAAAATAAAAGAAAATGTGAGTCATCTCCTTAGAAGAGCAACTGACTTGTAGAATAGATTGAGATAATTTAAGAATTAGTGGACTACCTGAAAGACTGGACAAAAAATTTCAAGATATTATCAAGAAAAATTGCCCTGATATTCTAGAACCAGAGGACAAAATAGAAATTGAAAGAATCTACCTGTTTTGATTTCAATTTCAACCTAACCTCTGGGTTTAATTTGAGTTTAATTTTAATCCAAATTTAAAACTAGAAAGTAACAATTTAAATATCATGGAACCAGTCAAAATTAGGCAGGATCTAACAACTTCTATATTAAAGGATTGGAGAGCTTGTAATACGATATTCCAGAAGGCAAAGGAGCTAGGATTACAACCAAGAATCACCTACTCAACAAAACTGAATATAAATCCTTCCTGGGGAAAAATGGATACTTAATGAAATTGAAGGCTTTCAAGCTTTTCTGATAAACAGACCAGAACTGATTGAAAATTTGACATTTAACATGAGACTCAAGAGAAGCACAAAAAGTCATCATGAGTAATGCAGTAAGGTTAAACTGTTTACATCCCACTTGGGAAGAGGATATTTGTAACTACTAAATTTTTTTTCTTCATTGGGGAAATTGAGAAGCAGTATATATGGATAGAGGAAACGGATATGAGTTGACTATAATGGAATGATATCCAAAAAATTAAATGAAAGGATAAAAAAGATGAATACACTGGGAGAAGAGAAAAGCAGAAAAAGGTAAATGGTCTCACATAAAAGAATCATGAAAGAGCTTTTACAGTGGATAGAAAGATGGGAGGTATGAACAAAACTTGAATCTTACTTTCATCAGAATTATCTCAAAGAAGTAATAATATACCTACTCACTTGCATAAAGAAATTTATCTAACCTATAAGGAAAATAAGATAAGGGGATTAGAAATGTAGTGATACTGATAGGAGGATAGTTTGAAAAAAGTAGTAGTCAAAAGCAAAACACTTTCGAGGATGGATAGGGTAAAAGGAGGGAGAGAGAGTAGGATAAACAGGATGGATAATAGGATAGAGGGAAATACATAGTAACCATAACAACTATAAAAGTTTTATAGAAAGTTTGTCCAATAAAGGTCTCATTCCTCAAATATATAGAGAACTGAGTAAAATTTATAAAAATAAGAGTTATTTCCCAAATAATAAATGGTCAAAGTATGTGAACAGGCAGTTTTCAGTTGAAATAATCAAAGCTACCTCTGGTCATATGAAAACATGTTCTAAATCACTATTAATTAGAGAAATGAGAATTAAAATAGATCCGAGGTACCACCTCACACCTATTAGATGACTAATATGACAGGAAAGGAAAATGACAAATGTTGGAGAGGATTTGGGGAAATTGGGATATTAAAGCATTGTTGATGGAATTGTGAACTAATTCAAACCACTCTGACGGGTGGAATTATGTCCAGAGAACTATAAAACCATGATACCCTTTGACACAGCAGGAAAATAAAAAAACAAAAAGGAAAAGGACTTATATATACAAAAAATATTTTTTAAATATAGCAACTCTTTTAGTGATGGCAGAGTTTCAGAAATTGTGGAGATGCCCATCAATTGGAGAGTAGGTGAACAAGTTGTGACATATGATTGTAATGGAGTACTATTGTACTATAAGTACTATTGTACTGATGCCCTCAGAAAATCCTGGAAACACTTACATGATCAGATATAAAGTGGAAAGAACTGAACCATGAGAATATTAAACACAGCAATATTGTATGATAATGAACTCAGAATGACTTGGCTATTCTCAGCAATACAATGATCTAAAATAATTCTGAAAGACTTATGAGGGAAAATACTATTCACCTTCAGAGAAAGAACTAACAGAATCTGAATGCAGATCAAATAAACTTTATTTATTATTATTAATTGTAGGAGGAAGGTCTGCTTTCTTCCACAGCATGACTAATATAGAAATCTAAACATGTATAACCTATATCAAAATGTTTGACTTTTCAATAAGAGGGGGAAAGAAGAGAGAATTTGGAACTCAAAATTTTAAAATAATGTGAACTGTTTTATATATAATTGAGGAAAAGAAAATATTAATTTAAAAATCAATGTACTTCTTGATCAAGAAAAAGAACTAATAAGAAAGATACTGCTGTGATTAAAAACAAAAGCTGCTTTCTAGAACAGGGGAATACTCTAGGTCAGATGATGGTCATTTAATTGCATGTCAGTACCCCTCAGTTATGGGTCATTCTGCCATTTTTATTTCAGTAAAAAGCAAAGAGGAAGTCACAAAGTAATAGTTCAAAAGATAAAGGGGGAGAATTGAATACAAAAGCAATTCCATTTTCTTTGATTTATCAGTCACATAGAGATAGATTACACCAATAGGTAACTATCATAAACAGCTTAAGCTAACCAAAAGTTGAATTATTGTCACATAATATTGATAATAAAACATCTAGAAACTTAGGAATTAAGGACAAGAGTACAAGAAATAGTAAACTTAAACTGTCTGACTTAAATATAATATTTCAGGTAAATATGAAGAGCCAAACATAATTCTATAATGGCAAATATGTGAGATATATGATGTGCTTGTGTGCAGTTCCTTTTTTTTTTTGATGTAATGTTTTATCCATATGTGAAACAATTTACTCATTGTTAAAATGTGACTATATACATGTATTATTGCTGCATTCATGGACACAGAATTTTACATGTTAATTATATATCTGATGGGGCGGTTATATGGTACAGTGGATAGAGCACTGGCCATGAAGTGAGGTGGACGTAGGTTCAAATCTGGCCTCAGATACTTAACACTTCCTACCCTATGACCCTGAGCAAATCACCTAAACCCAAGTGCCCCATCAAAAACAACAACAAAATTATATATTTGGCTGTAAACTTTATATATATATATATATGTATATATATATATAATTGATAACTTTATATATGTAGGTGTATACATTGCCATCATATAGATAAATATATTTGTGAATGAAAATGGTTTCTTTTGCCTATGTATTTTCTGAAGTGAGAAAAATATATGCTGTATTGATATAATACATATTAATACAGATATAAAATGTTAATATTTACCTTTGGTAGTAATATGTTTTACTCTTGTTTTATCTTAAAATTTTCAGAGGACTACAAATACTCACTGAATATGCTATCTCTTTAAGGCCACTTTCATGAGGAGCAATTAATGGTAAAAGGGCAGAAAACACATTTTTGTCTCCTCTTGCTAGAAGACAATCATTTACTATGTATAATTTACCTATAAACATCTGAAGCCATGGGTTTTATTACTTGCTCCTTTCTTGAATTTTGAATCCTGTAAATTATTAAACTTCCTTAAAACTACTTTCTTCTTATATTATAGTTTCTACTCTCTAATCTCTTCTTAGAAAATATTTTTAGGCAGTTTTGTCTCTTGCCCTTCTCATTGCAATATACATATACATATATATATTTATATGTATGTTTATACATATTATTCTGTACCTATAAATAAAAAAGAGTGTTTCTGCTTACAAAATAAAAAATAACAGAAGATTGTGACAGGAAACCATAAATTCTTGTACAATTTGCTTTTCCTTCTAAGTATACAATAAATTCAACATGTAACTTTTAAAGTTGTCCTGCTTATCTATCTTTCTTTTGATCTCTTTTATGCAATAAAAACTTCAACAACTGTCCTTTTTAGGGGGCAAACTATTTCTGATCTCCCTACTCATGTCCTCAATCCTCCTCCAAAATTGGAGGGGGAAAAAGTCCCCAAATATGCATAGTTTAGCAAAACAAAATTTCCACATTAGCTATGTTGAAATATTTTTAAATAATATTTTATTTTCCTCCAATTACATATAAAAACAATTTTTAACATTCATTGGAGTTTTTTTTAAGTTTTAAAAGAAAAAGAAAGAAAGAGAAAGAAAAAGAGAGGAAGAAAGAAAGGAAGGAAGGAAGGAGGAGGGAAGATGAAAGGGAGGGAAGGAGGAAGGGAAGGAGGGAAAGAAGGAAGGAATAGAGGGAGGGAAAGAAGGAATGGAGAAAGAAAGGAAGGGAGGGAGGGAAGGAAGGAGGGAGGGAGGGAGGAAGGAAGGAAGGAAGGAAAGGGAAGGAAGGGAGGGAGGAAGAAGTGAAAATGATATGTTTCTGTCTGTATTGAGATGCCATCAGTTCTTTCTTTGGCAAGGGATAGTATGCTTCTTCATGAAACCTTCAGGATTGTCTTCAATCATATTTCTGAGAGTAAAGATATTAAGTTGTTCTTCATATCACATTGTTGTTACTGTGTGCAATGTTCTCCTACTTTTGCTTTCTTTATTTTGTATCAACTCATATAAGTTTTTTTCAGATTTCCTGAAATCAATCTGCTTGTTATTTCTTATACCACAGCACTACTCCAACAAAATCATATACCACTATTGGTTCAGAGTGAGAGAGCTCTCTTTGACCTGAGTTTCCTGCCTGGTTATTCCCTGGGGTTTCGGATTGGATAAGAGGTTAGATCCTGCTCTATTCTCAAGGTCAGAGTGACAAATTGCTGTGGCTTGCTTCTGTACCTGCTCCTAACTTAGTGCATAGTTATAGCCTAAGACCACTTCTTGCCCTGGACAAGCTCTTCTCAGTCTGCACTTAATATGCCCTTCTCAATCTGTCCAACATTGGGCAGTGAGTAACTAGGCCAGCTAGCACCTCATTCTATCTCAGAGTCAGATCCCTCTGTGCCAGATCTTGTCCCTTCTTCTTATCCTGATTCATTGCCATGGACAGTCCCCATACTAGACAATGTATGTGGACATTTCTGGCTAGATTCTGTCCTTAATGTTCACAGATGATTCTATTTCCCTATGTCAACCTGGGTTACAATAGCTCATTATGATTTTTTTTTATTTCCTGATCAGTTTGGTCTGACATTGTTTGCTTTTACTCTGGTGTCTTGGCTGTTATACTAAGCCCGCTTATACAAGCAAAAGAGCAAACGAATATTGGAAAGGTTGTACAGATTATAACATACCAGAAAGATTTGAAGCGAATGAGCTTTTCTAATGGGAATAAGTTAAGATCTCAGCCCAAAGAGGAACACCAGTCTTACCAAAGGAGATTTTCCAAAGTTTCTAAGGAAAAAAGATGGAAATTAGAGACATATGTCAAAGAGCCAGTTTTCTTTACATTTCTGCATCTTTAAAGATCTTTCTCCTCTCATCCTTCCCCTCCCAACCTCAGAGTCATTCTTGAAGAATGTTTGGAATCACATGGGTTACTGCTAAAGAGTACGTCGACTTCTCCATCCTGGCCAGGTTTTATTTAATAGAAAACAGTTTACATTTTTTCTTGCTATTTCAACATTTGGGTATTATTTTAATATTTCCCATTTTCTCACAAAGTCATTGATTTCTGTTTGGCCTATTCTATTTTTCAGGGAATCCATTTCTTGGACAAAGTTTATCACTTTAGTATTCTAAGAGTCTCATTCCAAGTCTTTCTTACTTTAATTTCAATCAATCAATAAACATTTAGTAAGCTTACTGTGTGCCATGTTAAGGCATCATGCTAAGCCCTGAAGTTGTGAAAAAGAGGCAAAAGGTAGTATCTGTCCTCAAGGAATTCACAATCTAATGGGGGCAGACAACATGAAAACAATTATATACAAAACAAACAACAGAAAGGTTGGTCTATTACTCTTCTTGTAGTTCTTCTCTTTGTAATAAAGGCCCCTTAATCAGATTAGTAAGATTCCAAGCAAATATATTTTTCCCAGCCCTCATTAGTTGTACTCCTTGACCAAGAGTGTATCATCCCTATATTTTAAGATTTGGTGCAGGGGCAGCTAGGTGGTACAGTGGATAGAGCATCAGCCCTGAAGTCTGCAGGAGCTGAGTTCAAATGTGGCCTCAGACACTTAACACTTCCTAGCTATGTGACTAGGCAACTGCCTCAGCAAAAAAAAAAAAAAAAAAAAAGAAAAGAAAGAAAGACTCGGTCCAGAAATCCATTTTCTTAGTCAAATGTTAACTTTCTATATATGCCATTTTTCTTTTGAAGACATTACTTTAAGCCCATATCAGTGAAGAATATACCATCTGTCCATCCAAAGTCTTTATTTTCTTGCCTAGTACTTCATAACCCTTAACAAAGATTGTTTAAGTTATCTTTGGTGGTATCATTTGTTCTTAGATGAATTATAAGGAGGGAGTAATAACTATCGAATTTTGAAAGATCTCACAATTCAAATTTTCTCATAACACAGCTAGTTTCTCCATCACTCTTGTTATGCTGGCAGACAGACACTTTGGGATTCTTCAGCAAGGGGTCACCAACCACCACCATTTGATACCTCTGATACCCACTGGAAGAAATGTAGGATTGTCATGAAGCAAAAAATTCACCTTGTGCTACTTGGCCCCAAGGAGCAGAACTAGAGGCAATGGGACAATACTACAGGGAATCAAATATCAGCTTAATATAAAGATGAATTTCCTAATAATTGGAGCTCCCTCAAAGGGAGTTTTCTTCTCTGGGAGGAAGTAAGTTCCTGTCCCTGTAGTTCTCCAAATGGAAAATAGATTGCCCCTTCTAAAGATGTTGGCCAGGGGATTCTACTTAGGTCCAGGTTGGACTAAGAAGGAAATAAGCATTTATTAAGCAACTATTTTGTGCCAGGCACTGTGCTAAGCACTTTACAAATATCATTTTAATCCTCATAACAACCCTTAGAGATAAGTGCTATTATTATTTACATTTTACAATTGAGGAAATTGAGGCAAGAAGTGGTTAAGTGATTTGCCCAAATCACAAAACTAGTGTGACTGAGGTCACATTTGAATTCAGATCTTCCTGATTCCAAGCCCAGAACTCTATATAATGTGGCATCTAGCTGCCAATTAGATGGCTTCTGAGACCCCTTAGAACTTTGAGATTCCATGATTCTATAGTATTGCTTACCTATGTGCTCATCATTTTCATCATTCCTTGGAATTTAAGAATCTGTTTCTTCCTGGGAGGAGTCCTGAAAAAATCTCCCCACCTGTTAACAGTTAGGAGGGATCAAATTAAATCATATACCAAAGGCCTTTTAACTCTGGGATTCTGTAATGATTTCCAGGAAAACTTCATGCAAAGACTTGCAACCATGTATACAGAGATACACATAAACACAAGGACAGCATCCACAAATGCGGTTCCTATTTCTTGTCAAGCCAAGAATTTTTATCAAACAAGTCCAACTAATTTTGGCTTCTTATCTAAGTGGCAAGTTTAACAACAAATCTGATATGCTTGGCCCAATCTCCAGGTTGAGTGCTCTAAACAAAAGGCTTGCCCCATGTCACATTTCCAGTCCCAACCCCATTTCAGGAGGAGAGAAGAAATGGAGGAAAGAAATAGGATTCCAGAGGCAGAAAGAGTGCTGCTCAATTTCCCTAGCTCACATGAATTAACTTGAATGAATTAACTTCAACTCAGGTACAAGCACAAATCTGTTCTAGACACACCTGGTGGAGAGGAGCGCACTGGCCTGAACTGAGTTCAATTCAATGAACTAAGGGTTTACTATATAAGAGCCAATGGGCTAAGTACTGAGCATTGTTGTTATTCAATTATGTCTGACTCTTCTAGATCACCTGGACTATGGCCAATGCCATCTGTGGGTTTGGGTTTTTTTGGGGGGTTTTTGTGGCTATTTATTAAAGCTTTTTCTTTTTAAAACATACGCATGGATAATTTTTCAACATTGACCCTTGCAAAAACTTGTGTTGCAAATTTCTCCCCTTCTCCCTACCTTCTCCTCTAGATGACAAGTAATCCAATATATGTTAAACATTAAAATATATATATACATATATGTTAAATTCACTATATGTATATATATTTATACAATTATCTTACTGCACAAGAAAAATCAGATCAAAAAGGAAAAAATGAGAAAGAAAACAAAATACAAGCAAACAACAACAAAAAGTGAAAATGCTATGTTATAATCCATACTCAGTCCCCATAGTCCTCTCTCTGGGTGCTCTCTCCATCACAGAACCATTGGAACTGACCTGAATCATCTCATTGTTAAAAAGAATTATATCCATCAGAAATGGTCATCGTATAATCTTATTGTTGCCTGTTGGGGGCGGCTCTGGACTGGGCTTGCCTGGACTTGCCTGGGCTTGCCTGAGTGGCCCGCCCTCGGGTACGCTCCACCCCAGGGGCAGGACTTGGGAGGAGCAGAACCGCCTACAGGGAGGGGTGAGGGCCAGAAGAGGGAGATAAAAGGAGGCACAGAGGCTGTGAGTGGGGCAGTTGGCTGTTGGAAGTTCCAGGAACGAGAATAAAGAAGTTAACCTCTCCTCGGGTGCTCTGCCTGGTTTGTTCTCCCCTCCACTAGGGTGGGGTGCCAGAGACGTCTGAAGACCCTGGATTAGGGTGAGTAGAGGGCGGTGGCTGGGGACCCCGATAGGACCCCCGGCAGTTGCCATGTTCAAGTTTGCTCATTTCACTAAGCATCAGTTCACACAAGTCACTCCAGGCCTCTCTGAAATCATGCCGGTCATTTCTTATAGAACAATAATATTCCATAGCATTCATATACCATAACTTATTCAGCCATTCTTCAACAGCATCTACTCAGTTTCCAGTTTTTTGTGTGGGGTTTTCTTGACAAAGATACTAGCTATATAATTCTCAGAAAGTTGCTTAATTTCTTCTTCCCCTAATTTACTGGAGAAGGAGATGGCAAATTATTTCAGTATCTGAGGCTGGATCTGAAGTAAGGTCTTCCTAATTCTAGGCCCAGGACTTTATTCACTGAGCCATTTAAGGGCTTCCTGAAGTCTGAATAAGTGAAAGTTAAATGAGCAATAGATATTGCCTTCGAAATGACTCCTCATTAGCAAGTTAACAGTCAGAATTAGTGAGCTTTCTGCAAAATACTGACCTGGACTGACAGAACAGGTCAACAACTCATTCTTTTTGCATGAGCTGCCAATTCTGAATGAATTCTTTGAGATAAAAGTCATGTCAATAATCAAGCACTTGAATTTTCAGGTATTAAACCTAATCCAGTACCAAAAAAGAGGTCATTGGGCTTGGGAAAAGTCCCAAGATGCTCAAGGTAATGTCATGCGACTATGACAAAGCAAAGCAGCCAAAGGCTCCATCTTGGGCATCTTCTACATTCTGTGCCTTTGAGTGGTAAAAGGGGAAGTTGAAGTGGCAGATTTCATGGGTGTGAAATATTTGAGATACAAAGTCAAGAAATAGTTCATGATTAAGGAAGAGGGAGGTTGAGAAGGGAGGATGGACACAATTTAGACACAGGTAAAGAAGTAAAATATAACTTAAGATGACAATTTTTCCCATGTATTTGTGGCTTCTGTTTGGCATTGAATGTTTACACCTTGCTTTCTTGTCAGTCTTTCTTTTTCTCTCTTTTCTCTTTCCAAGTCTGTAAGTCTCTAAATCAGTTTATAAATCTCCCCAACATGTATGTAGTAGCTGTCGATCTTGGCAACATCAGATTGACCAAGAAACAAAATTTGGAGCAGCTAGGGTTTACTCAGTTTGACAATAGGGGAATCTCATTGAAGAGGCAAAAACTTTCTAAATGAATAATACATAAGGTTTATATAGGTTTCAGGAAGGGAGAAACAGGCAAGGGACAGGGAAAAGTTGATTGGGCAAGGTCCTTGTTGCTGGGGCTCAAGGATGATCTGGTGCAATAACCAGATCCAATTTATCCAATTTAACAGTTAAGGGTTTATACATAACAAATGCCATAGGCTAGGCTATTTCTTGGAACAGGTTGCACAACAGGATATCTTGGGTTGCCCAACTTTGCATCACAAGCACAAATGGGAGAAAACAGAATATATATATATATATATATATATGTATATATATATATATGAACAAAATGGAGTGATTCTCAAAATGAAATAACTCTGGATATACATGTCCCAGGGATGTCCTTTAGAGAACTGATCAAGTCACTTGCAGAGATGGGAGTTATACAAGGTGCTTTGGCAATGGCTAGCAAGAACTAGGAAATCAAGTGATATCCTTATTTAGGTAGAAGAACAGGTTACTTTGATTAGGAATTTCAGAGTACAAAGGAGAACAATAAGAAAAAAGTATAAAAATGTAGATTACATACAAGCCAGAAGCCTTAGTTTTGAATCCTGACTTTGCCACTTAATGACTGCGTGCCCTTTCTCCTTGGCCATCCTATCAAGTAAAGGCTACACTTTCACTCATTCCCTTTGGCTCATTGGTCAAAGTGCAAGAGTTGGAAAAGTTCTTCCTCCTCATTTTTATTTCTACCTCAGTTATTCGGTAATCTCTACACTTTTGAGGTACATGCTTTTATTCTATCACTTTTAAAGGTTCATCTTTATCACTCAATCAAAGTCCTGGTAGCTATCGTCTACTGACCTCCAAGTCTCTTCTTCAATGAGTTTGGCATATATCTCACAATTTTTCTCTCCTCCTCAATCCCTGTCCTAATAGTAGAGAATTTCAACATATATACTGACTCTCCCCCAAACACCACTCAATTCCCTAACCTATTCAATTTTCTGGGACCTAATTCTCCACTCCACCTCAGTCATATACAAAATGGTCTTGATTTTGATCTTGCCATCACCACCTTTGTAGTAAAGAATTCTAAAGTTCTCTTATCTAGTCATAATCTATTAGCTTTTTACCTCTCCCTCTACCCTCTCTTTCCAAATTCAACTCTTTGCTAACAGCATGACATCCAATCTACCATTTCTCTCCCAGGTCATCCCCTTTATGTTAAACCCCCTCTTCTTTCCTCTTTTTCCTTTTGCCATCTTGGTAAGCCAATTAAACTCTTCCCCATCTTATTCTCTTGAAACCCTAGTCCCTTTATTACTTTATAAATTAGGCCCTATCAAGACTCAGTCTTGAATGATTCCCATTATCTGCCAACTTTGCTCCTATACGCATGCTACTGAATGAAGATGAAGAAAATTACAGAATGGTTCTGATCAAATCTACTACAAATTCTCAACTGAGCCCTCACTGGTGTGAGACAATCCTCCTCTACTTCCCTCATCAATTCATTATCCCACTCTCCACAGTATTTCTTTCAAATATTATCGTCTTTAACAGTTCTCCCTTCCCCTCTCCCTTTCTCTCTGAGAACTTTGCCTCAGCTTTTGCAGGAAAAATGATATCATTCATCATGACCTCCCTCTTCCCTCTTCCTAATTTCATAGCATTCAGCTGCCTTCTGCCACTGATTCCTCCTTCATCCCTGTCTCACATGATGAGGTAGTCGCCTTATTAAGGCTAACTTTTCTACTTGCTTCAGTATAGTCTATCATATCTCCTCCAAAAGACTTCTTCTGTCATCCCCATTCTATCATTTTTTAATATAAAATTTTTATTTCTAGTTACAATTTCACTCTCACTTTCAATTCCCTCCCCCTAATTAAGAAGGATATAAAGAGGGATAGCATTTTTCATCAGGAGTTCTTTAGAATATTTGTAAATCATTGTGTTGATCAGAGCAGCTAAGTCTTTCACAGTTATCTTTACAATATTATTGTTATTGTATACAGTGTTCTCCTAGTTCTGTTCATTTCACTTTGTATCAGCTCATTCATATAAGTTATCCCAGATTTTACTAAAACAATCTGCTCTGTCATTTCTTGTAGACAATGGCATTCCACATCAATTGTATACCACAACGTATTCAGTCATCTCCCAATTAATGAATATCCTGTTTTCAATTCTTAGCCATAATAAAAAAGCTGATATATTTTTGTCTATAAGAATCATTTTTTTCTTTGATTTCTTTGACGTGCAGGCCTACCAGTAATATTGAAGGATGAAAAATTATACAGTTTTATATCCCTTCAGACATAGTTCCAAATTGTTCTCCAGAATTGTTCTGTTGGTGAAACAATTCCACCAGCACTGCATTAATGACCTTATTTTTCCACATTCCCTCTAGCATTTATCATTTTTCTATTCTGTTGTTTACCCAATCTAATAGGTATGAAGTGGTCTCTCAGAGTTGTTTTAATGTGCATTTTCCTAATTATTAAGTTAAAACATTTTTTCCTATGACTATTGCTAGTTTTAATTTCTTCTGAACATTGCCTGTTAACACTCTGACCATTTATCAATAAGGGAATGAGTTTTATTAGAAATTGGCACAGTTTCCCACGTATTTGAGAAATGAAACCCTGATTAGAGAAACTCACTATAATTTTTTTTTCCTTTTTCATCTAATTTTGGCTCCATTGATTTTATTTTTAATTTCATGTAACCAAGCATTATTCATTTTACCTTCTGTGACTTTCTCTATCTCTTGTTTGATCATAATATTCTTCCCTTACCCGTAGATCTGACAGTTATTTTTTATATGTTTCCCTAATTTTCATAGGATACTATCCTTTATAACTAACTCATGTACCTATTTTGGGTATCTTGGGATATGGTGTAGTATGATGACAACTCTAATTTCTTCCAAATTGCTTTCCAGTTTTTTCAGCAGTTTTTGTTGAACACTGAGTTCTTGTCCTAGAAGTTTGAATCTTTGGGTTTATTGAACACTAGATTGCTGTGTTCATTTACTTCTCTACATATTGTGTACCTACTCTATTCCACTGACCAACCACTCCATTTCAGTACCATATTGTTATACTGATTACTGCTGTTTAAGGTAGTTTGAGATCTGGTACTGCCAGGCTGACTTCCTCCTATTCCCACCTTTTTTTTGTTGATTCCCTTGATATTTTTTACTTTTATGTCCCTCCAGATGAATATTTTTTTCTAGATCAAAAAACTTTTTTTGTTAGTTTAATGAATTAATATCTTAAGTTAAGCAACAAATCTGTTCCCTAAGTAAAAAAGTATCTGCTCTCTAAGCTACAAAGAGCTTAGTTCAAACAGTGCAATAAAATTTTTGTACCCCTGTATTTCTGGCATAAATTTAATCTGGTCATAGGGTACAATCTGTGATCTTTGTGTCTCATTGCTGTAATCTACTTGCCAGAAGTTTCTTTTAGTTTTGCATTAATATTCACTAGGTCGTTAGTTTTCTTTCTGATTTTGCTTTCATTGATTTAAGCATCAAAAACAAATTTTGTTATAAGAATTTACTAGGATTCTTTCATTACCTACTTTTTCAAATAGTTTACATTTTATTGATTATATGTCAGTTATTAGTATTATATATTTAGTATTAATATTACATATTATATATATGCTAGTACAAACATTACATGTTATGTATTTATTAGAATTATTCTTTAAATGTTTTAGCAGAATTTGCTTATGATCCATCTGGTCCTAGGTTTTTTCCTCCTCTTTCTTCTTCAGAAGCTCCTCTGTGGCTTGCTCAATTTCTTTTTCCAAGACAGGATTATTTTAGCATTCTATTTCCTCTTCTGTTAATCTAAACAATTAATATCATCGATTTAATTTGGGCTGTCAGTTTTGTTGGCATATAGTTGGACAAAATAGCTTCCAATAATTGCCTTAGTTTTATCTTCATTGGTTGTGCATTCACCTTTTTCATTTTTCATACTGGTAATTTGGTTTTCTTTTTTTTAAAATTACATAATAGTATTTGAACCTAATAGTATATGCTATTTTAATTTTATTGATATCTTCTTGATTTTGGGGGATTTCAAATTTGGTCTTTAATTGGGGATTTTTAATTTTTTTCCTCTTCTAGATGTTTTTTAATTTCATGCCCAAATCATTAATGTATTCTTTCTCTCTTTTACTAATATTAGTACTTAGGGAAAAAAAATCTCCCAAGTGCCACAAAATTTTGAATATTCTCTCATTGTTGTAATTTAATGAAATTTTTGACTGTTTTTATGATTTGTTCCTTGACCCACTAATTCTATGGGATTAGATTATTTAATTTCCAACTAATTTTAAGGGTACATTTAATATTTTTGCTTTTTACTGCATTAGTTCATAAGGTCTGATGCCCTAACACTATCAATTTTTGCAAAAGTACCATGTTGTTTTTTCTCCTTGTCAAAGAGGAAATGACATCACAAAGTAATGTCTTGACTAGCATGTGAATTGCATTTAAGTGAGGTAGAGTTGTGAAAAGTTATCAATCTCATTATTTCTTTCTGAGATATTGAAGCCCAGTGGCAAGACAAAAGTCAAAACAACTTATCATGGCCCAGATACAGTGCATAGCCATGGTATCTTTGATAACTAAGCAAGCTCTAAGTGCTCCATAGTACTTTCTTCAGCTACCTTCATGGTCACTGGAACAAATTGTTTTCCTCTACCTATTCTGCTCCATATTTGGAGTAGACATCTCCCTAACTCACTGAGAAGGTCTATCAGTTACCCTAAATTATGATTTTTCTTTCATGCTTTTTTTTTATTCTTGAGTCTTTTGTTTGAATGTCAGATTTTCTATTCAGTTCTAGTCTTTTCATCAGGAGTGCTTAAAAATCTTTTGTTTTATTAAATGTTCATTTTTTTTTCTCCAGAAGGATTGTGCTCATTTTTGCTGAATAGGTTACTCTTGGTTATAATTCTAGCTCCTTCACCTTCCAGAATATCATATTCTAGGCCCTCCATTTCTTTATTGCAGGAGCTGCTAAATATTGTGCGATCCTGACTATGGCTCTATAATATCTGAATTACTTCTTTCTGACTACTTTCATTATTTTGTCCTTTACCTGAGAATTTTAGAACTTGGCTGTAATATTCCCAGGATTTTTCACTTTTGGTTCTCTTTTATGAAGTGATTGGCAGATTATTTCCCTATTATTCTATGATATCTCAGTAGTTTTACACTATTATTTCTTGAAATATGAAGTGAAGGCTCTTTTTCTATCATGATTTTTAGATTGTCCAATACTTCTTATCTCTCCTCAGTCCAGCTCAGTTGTTTTTCTAGTGATATTTCACATTTTTTTTTCAGCCTTTTGACTTTGTTTTCATTGTTTCTTGATGTCTGATGGAGTCATCTTCTACTTGATCAATTCTAATTTTTAAGTAGTTATTTTCTTCATTGAGGCTTTGTGCCTCTTTTATCAAGATAGTCACCTCTTGTACCACTACACACCTGTCAGATTGGCTAAAATGACAGGAAATGATAATGACGAATGTTGGCGGGGATGTGGGAAAACTGGGACACTGATGCATTGTTGGTGGAACTGTGAACGGATCAAACCATTCTGGAGAGCAATTTGGAACTATGCTCAAAAAGTTTACCAAACTGTGCATACCCTTTGACCCAGCAGGGTTTCTACTGGGCCTATATCCCAAAGAGATCTTAAAGGAGGGAAAGGGACCCACATGTGCAAGAATGTTTGTGGCAGCCCTTTTTGTAGTGGCTAGAAACTGGAAACTGAATGGATGCCCATCAATTAAAGAATGGCTGAACAAATGGTATATGAATGTTATGGAATATTATTGTTCTGAAAGAAACGACCAGCAGGACAATTTCAGAGAGGCCTGGAGAGACTTGCATGAACTGATGCTGAGTGAAATGAGTAGAGCCAAGAGATCATTATACACGGCAACAACAAGACTATATGATGATCAATTCTGATGGACATGGTTCTCTTCAACAATTAAATGTTTCAAACCAGTTCCAGTTATTCAGTGAAGAAAGCTATATACACCCAGGGAGAGGGATATGAAATGTGGACCACAACATAACATTTTCATGCTCTCTATTGATGTTTATTTGCATTATGTTTCCTTTCTCTGATTTTTTTTTCTTGTAGATACGATTTTCCTCTTTTTAAATCTTTTCCTCTAGCTCTTCTATGAATTTTTGTTGGACTTCTGTCCAATCTGCATTTTTCTTTGAGCTTTTGCTTGTAGATGTTTTCAAATTGTTGTATTTTTCTGTGCATTGAACTTCCCTGTCAATATAGATTTTTACAGTCAGGTTCTTTTTGTTGTTATTGTTTCCTAATTCTCCAGCCTATTCCTTAACTTTGGGCTTTATGTTAGAGTTGATAACAATGAAATAAAGTAGGCCCGACCAGTTCTTTGAATACTCACTAGGAGAGACCATGATGGCATAGGAAATGAGGCTGCAATCACACTGAATAAGGACCAGCAAGGACAGTACAGAGATAAGCAGCAAAAAGAGGTACCAAAGGCAAACCCGAGGGTATGGGGCAGTGGAAGGCAGGAAGGCAGTACTGGGGTTGGGGAGAGGCACAGGGAGAACCACTCACCTATTTTGGATTAGAATTGAATCACCTGATGGAGATGGCAGGGGGTTTCAAGAAGCAGAAGTTTTATAGGGTTTATAGGGGAGAAAGACAGGCTAACTCTTTTTCACCTTGGGCACATTCATTAACATATCCAAATCATCTCAAAGTTGTTGTAAAAATTTTAAGTTAACACATTTGTCATCTCACAATTACCAGCACCACTTGGTGTTCTGAAAATGCCTGCAACTTATCTGAGACTGACATATCAGAAGACCAAAAAATCCTGACAGCAAAGCCTTCCTCTAATTCAGTATATATTACCAGAATATGATTTCTGGTTATTATATAACATAATTTGTAAATTATGTTCCTTTGACCTTTGGGACAGTTTGTATGACTTCTAGGTTCTCCTTTGCAACGTTATTTCCTGCTATTGGAACTTAACACTAGCTACTTATGAACTGATCAGGAGTGAATTTTAGGTGTGAGTTGGGTTCTGACCACTTGGGGAAGGGTGGCTTGGCTTTCTGTGGCTAGATCTGGGGTTTTAAGTGCTTCCAAGGTGATGTAATCTGGGGGGAGTTCTGGTCCATATCCTCCTGCTCTGCACTCACTCTCTTGTGACAACAAACCACAAAAACTCCTCTCTACTTTGGAAATGCAACCCAGAACTGGGTAACAGGTGAAGGAGCTTCCAAATGGTACCGGGTCCTGTGTCCAGTATTTGTATTGGGATCCCCTGTAATCTCTTCCTGACTGTTACTGTCCTTGGGCACTGAGCACCCCAGCACCACTGAACTACATTATGCTCCCAAGTCTCCCCTCTCCTAGCCCTCCATCCCATGTCCACAGAGATAACATCTACATTATCTACCTCAAAGAACTACTGAGGGGAACAAATTAAATAATAATGATATCATTTATGTAGTGCTTTAAGATCCTCAATTCACCCTTTGACCCAGCAGTGTTTCTATTGGGCCTATATCCCAAAGAGATCTTAGAGGAGGGAAAGGGACCCACATGTGCAAGAATGTTTGTGGCAGCCCTTTTTGTAGTGGCTAGAAACTGGAAACTGAAGGGATGCCCATCAATTGGAGAGTGGCTGAATAAATTATGGTATATGAATGTTATGGAATATTATTGTTCTGTAAGAAACGACCAGCAGGACGATTTCAGAGAGGCCTGGAGAGACTTACATGAACTGATGCTGAGTGAAGTGAGCAGAACCAAGAGATCATTATACACGGCAACAACAATATTATATGACAATCAATTCTGATGGACATGGCTCTCTTCTACAATGAGATGTTTCAAACCACTTCCAATTGTTCAGTGAAGAAAGCCATCTACACCCAGAGAGAGAGACATGAGATATGGACTACAACATATCATTTTCATGCTCTATAGTGATGATTGCTTGCAACGGGTTTCCTTTATCAGATCTTTTTTGTTCATGTAGATACGATTGTTCTTGCACAGCAAGATAAGTATAGAAACATGTATACATATATTCGACTTGTCAAGTATTTTAATATAATTAACATGTAATGGCCTTCCTGCCATCTAGGGGAGGGGAGGGGAATAGGGGGGAAAATCTGTAACAGAAAGCTTTGTAATGGTCAATGTTGAAGAACTACCCATATATATGTTATGCAAATAAAAAGCTTTAATAAAAAAAAAGAAAAAGAAAAAATATAAGCTCAAAAAAAAAAAGATCCTCAATTCATTTTTCTTAAGTTGGTGAGTATTAATATATGTTTAAAAAGAGCCTGGGTAAACAAGGTAAAAAAGCTGAATCTGTCCCTTTGTGGGTGCTAGGAGAATTCTCAGCTAGGAACCATCAGTAGTAAATTTCAGCCAAATTATTTTAGCACCTTTAGTAGCTAGAATCCCAATATCTCCAGCTAAAATGGCAAAAGGAAAGCCCTAGTGTAAGAATCAAGCATAGGAGGTCTTTACTAGAACCACTAGCAGCCTAGCCTAGAGGAACAAGGGGGATCTGGTGTCACTGAGGCTGAGCAATCTCTTCTGTCTGCTCTGAGAGAGGCTCTGGGCTTTAATTATATCTTTCTAGCACTCCTCAAATATTTCTAGTCTAGGACTACACCATTCCCAAATTATTCTCACGGAGACAAATAGCTCTTGGCATACTAACCTGTTTATCACCTTCTCACTAAATGCTGATTACACATAGGATTGTCATAAATAGCAAATAACAAGTAAGCCCATTTACCGAAACAAAACAGAAAGCAGAAACACGATTAAATGAGTTCCTTAGCCAGGACCCTCAAACAGAGGGAGAGAATGATCTCACCTAGGAAAGGTCCAGTCTTATCAGTCTCTAGGGCTGCAAGTCCTGGAGTTCAAGGGACATAAGGCCAGCTTTCCATAAATGTCTATGACTCCAAAGGCTTCAGTCCACCATTCAGAAGTTTACATCTCATCTCTCACTCTCAGGCTCTCCTTGAAGTTTCTCTCCTTATATTTTGCTCAGCATTTTTTCAACCAGCTTGGAGTCAGATTTCCCTCTGAGTTCACAGTACAGAACTGCCCCTTTTCCAATTTCATCTGGGTAAGAGTGCCACAAATAAATTTTTGTTTTTTGCAATAATAGAAAGAAATCTTATTTGACTTCCTACATTGATCATATTAATTGAATAATTAATATTATTCACAAATCTGCCCTATCCCCCAAGGTACATAGACAAATTTTTCTAAAATAATGGAACATGGTCAATAATATTATTCTCAGGAACAAAAATAAATTGTACTGTTAATAAATACAAATCTTAAGTTTAAAACCAGCTAAATCCAGGGATAGACAGAATAAACCCCTCTATTTTTATTTTTCCCTCCCCACAAGTGAAGAAATGAAATAGACAGTTCAAACACCCAAGGACATCCTTCACAGATCCCACCAATTCTTGGAAAAGAAGGGAGGGAGGGGTCATTCCTTAGCTTTTAATCACCAGCAGTAAAAGAATATAGTCAATCAGCCAAAGTAAATGGGTGCCCTCTGATAAGCCATACCCCACTAACACCACCCATCTTCACACTTCCATGTGGCTCTTTCCTTTTCTCAGCAATCTCTCCCACAGTGTCAGCAATAACCCACCTTTATATTGAACTTTTAAGGTTTGCAAATTGCTTTAGAGATCTCTCATTTGACCCTCATGATAATCCTAGTAGATGGTCATATTATGCTCCTATTATAGATGAGGAAACAGTGACATGAGAACATTGGATTTGGAGACAGAATATCTGAATCTAAGTCCCAATGAGCAGGGGCTGTACTTTGGTTCTATTTGCTAATCATGTGACCCTGGACAAGAGATTTAACCTCTTAAGGTCCCAATCCCCTACTCTATGAAGTGAGCTAATTGAAACAATCTAGAGGACTTAACCTGAGTCAATGCAATGGAGAAATTTCAGGAGATCCATGAATTTATGTCTTTATTTTTGCTGACCTTTGGTTCTTTTTTTGTCCTAAGTATTTTATGAACTGAAAAATGTTTTTCTGAGAAGGGAGTCATACATTTTATCACATGGCCTAAAGGGTTCATGACACACAAAAAGTTAAAAACTTCTGTTCCAGATGTGTCCCATACAGGTCTAAATTTGACAATCTAGTAATATATTTAAAGAAGTGGGAGAGACAAAAGGGAATAAGCACCTATTAAGTGCTTACTATGTGTGAGGAACTGTGCTAAACACTTAGGTGCTATAAGCTCCATTTTACAGTTGAAGATAAATGAGGCAGAGGTTGAGTGTCTTGTTCAGGGTAACCCAGTTTGTGTGTGAGACTGGATGTGAATTCTGATCTTCCTGACTCCAGGCCCAGTGTTCTATCTACTGTATCACCTACTTAAAAGTCCTTTCTAATTCCAAAAATATGGAGTATCAAAAGTAAGCTGAAAATGAGATATCCTAAGGGACTGAGAATAGTACTTGCTAGCTAATAACAATGATTAGTATTAACATAGTCCTTTAAGGTTTGTAAAGAACTTCACAAAAATATATTATCTCATTCTATATTCACAACAAGCATGAGAAGTGAATGTTATTATTATCTTAATTTTATAGATGGAAAAACTGAGACAGAGATAAAATGGCTTACCCAGGATCACATAGCTAATGTCTGAGTCAGGATTTTAATTCAGGTCTTCCTAATAGCAAAACCAGTACTCTAATGATTTCATCAACTAGCTGCATATAACATCAGACATTTTTGTAAATGTTTAGTTTTGTGGAAATTTTTATAATGCAGTTCTTCAAGCTGTGTTATAAATATAGGTTATATAAAAACAAGGAAAGGCAGCAAGGGCGCCATAGTATACAGAGTGCTGGGCCTGGAGTCAGGAAAATCCTAGTTCAAAATTTACTTCAGGCACTTGGTAGTAGCTATGTGGTGCTGAGCAAGTCACTTAACCCTATTTGCTTCAAGTTTCCTCATCTGTAAAATGAGCTGAAGAAAGAAATGGCAAACCACTCTTGTCTTTGCCAAGAAAACCCCAAATGGGGTTGTAAAGAGTTAGACATGACTGAAATGACTAAACAAGAAAACAGGGAATTCCTGTTCAGAAACAAGTTAGATCACACATCATTGGAGGTCCCTTCCTTTATAACCTAGGCTTCTTATGAAATGCAGGGGATGAAGTTTAGGGTGGGAATGGGAAAAGTTGCTATCCCGTTTCATTGAGAAATCTTGGCAAGTCAGTCTTGTGTTACAATTCAGAAAATTTCCCAGGCCTTGTCACACTTCCCAAAGTCAACACACCAGCTGTTGATTTTCTCTTTGGAACCTTTGGCTGTCTCTGAGTGATATGGCAGAGGTAATATAGGCTCTCATTCTGTTCCCAGTTAATGACCAAAGAATCTATGTTTAGGATAGCTGTTTCTAAATTCTTACTGTACTGAAGGTCAGAGACACTAATAAGTGACCATATGTCCCAGAATGTCAACACTGGAAGGAACTTTTGAAAACAATGTCATTGAATGTTATAGCTGGAAGGAACTTTAGAACACTGTTAGAATTCATATGGAAAAGCAAGGGGTCTTGGAACATAAAATGCCAGAGTTGGAAAGGACTTCAGAGCAAATCAGAGGAAGCAACTGAGCCTTGCAGAGTAGGGATTTGCTTACAAGGACTAAAACAAATAGTCTTGTGACTCCACGTCCAGAGTTTTTCTTTAGTTCATCATGATTCCAAATACCCTAAACCATTCAAAAAACAAAAGAAAAACTCCTTTTTCATTTAATATCCCCTCCAAGGAGAAAGGGAAGGAGTAGCCTAAATCCAATGAGGGTGCTGAGCCTTTTTTTGAGTTTTTCAATTAATTAACCTAATAATTAATCTCAAGACATGGAAATATCAAATGGCTTTGGAAGGGGAGGGTGGACTTTAGAGGACCTAGCTGAGTTAAAACTCCAGATCTTTACAACCTATGAAAACCCAGTCCCTCCTCACCCCCCCCCCCCCCCCCCGCCATGTTCCCTGCCTCCCTCCCTGACACATGCACATTGATATATTTTGGTCAATCTGCTCTTCATAATTGAAAGTTATCTAAGCCTAGGTCTAGGATTCCACAGGGAGCCTTAAGTATAAACAAACCCTAAAGTGACTTTTTTTCCTTGGTTGGATTAGGTTTCACTTGAGTCTTTGTTAGTTTCTTTAAAAAAACAAAGAAAAAAACCAGTCCAGTAAAGGGTGCCCCCAAAGTGTTTGTGCAGTTTTAAGTTTTAAAACCACACTAAAGATTTTTGGGACACTCTATATAATAAAAGGACTAGCTGAGAAAAGACAAGTCCTACTCCTGGATCTCAGTCTCTCATGACACAGACATAATTATAATACAAAATAGAACACAGATCAGCAGAATGATGATTTGATCACAGAGCCAGGAAGACCTGGGTAAAAGTCTTGCCTTGGATACTGACTAGGTGACCTTGGACAAGTAACTTTAATGCTGGACAGAGGTGACAACCTATATTGTTGGAGGGAGTTCCCTACATTAATGAAGTCACAGAACCTGCCTCACTTAAATCCAATTCGATTACATCACCTTCCTGATGTTATTGGTCCTCTTTAAAGAAAAACAATATCCATCAATGATATCATAGACCTCGTCCAGATAAAACAGAACTTAAGTATATCAGAGACACAAATCAAGTTGGTCTCTGTGCCTTTGGACTAATTTCCTAAGATCCCTTCTAGATCTAATTGACAGATTGGTGCTCAAACTTTCTGTTGTGTTGTTTCTGCTTGCCCACAGTCACACAGAAATTTTGGCTGGCTGCTTTGTTCCTTCCTTCAATAATAAATTCAACTCAATCTATTCTGTTGGACAAAAAATGCTATCATATGTAAAGTCCTGTGGTTAAAGCTAGACCTATAAAAGTGGAAAAATGAGACAATCCCTCCCCCAGGAGTGTATAATCTAATAGAAAGCTATGATAAAAAACCGATTAAATACAATATAGCATGGAATGTTCTAGAAGTAAAGGGCAGGATCTGAGAAGATACCCTAGAAAAATCTGAAGAGAAAAAACTTAACACTTTCTGCAGGAAGTAATCCGGAAAGGCCTCTAGGAGGTGACCTTTAAGTTGAGCTTTAAAGGGAAAAAAGGGTTTTAAATAGGCAGGAATGAGGAAATAAAAAAGTAGTTGCGACTGCAGAGGCAGGCAAGAGAAGGATCAAATTGGGGATTAGCCAAGTCGAGAGAAGACAAATCGAAATTGGAAAGTTTATTTGGAGCCAGACTATAAAAAGTTAAGGCATTTATTGTTTCTTCTACAGGCAACAGGGAGCCAATGAGGGTGTTTGAGAAAAATGGCATGATCAGAGCAGTAGACTGTAATAATCATTCTAGTAATCTCCCAACCTTTTCTTGAGATATTATGGCAAAACTTTTTTTAAATGGGTCAAATTAGTAATGCTTAAAACTTAAATCTTTATTACAGCACATTTTAATTCACACAAGAGAAGGCTTAAATTAAAATTGCCAGGCAAAGGAGCACCAGTGGGGCAGGGACAAAAGGAAAGAAAAGGAGGTCAGGTCATGTTTCTTCAATCCACTAAGCAGGAGGCGAGATTAGCCTCTGAGGAGAGGCTGTCCTTAAGCAAAGCACACCCAGTTTCTTCAATTCTGGTCTTTCTGGTTAATATGGGAAATCTCTGGGCACTTATTAAGCATTTACCATGTGTCAGGCACCGTGCCAAGCACTTTACAAATTGTCTTCAGTGAATTCTCAAAACAAGCCATGCAAGGTAGGTGCTATTATTACCCCCATTTCACTGGTAAGGAAACTGAGGCAAACAGAAACCAAGTCACTTGCCCATAGTCACAAAGCCTATGTCTGAGGCTGGATATGAACTCAGATCTTATCTCCAGACCCAGCATTCCAACCTCTGAGCTATCTGTCTGCTTCTGAATTAGGTTTGAGTTGAGCCTTCTTGGTTTAAAGGATATCCCAAAAGTCTCAGTTCTGTCTCCAAAAAGAGAGAAGGGGGAATGCTAAGAAGTTAGACTCACCTTGCCTCCATAGCAGCAAGTGCAGAACTGACTGGGGGGAAACAGGCCCTGGAGCCTGGGAAAGCAGCTCTTAAGATCACTGACCAGAGCTGGAGAGGACCTGAGACACCTTATATTCTAACCCTTTATTTTGCAAAAGAAACTGATTCCTGTAGAGACCCCTTACTGGGGTCATGCTGGCATCAGAAGCAGCTCAGAAGGGCAAAGTGGGTCCTTTGATCCAAAACCTCAATACCCTTTGTGCTAGAACAATAGCAATCAGGAAGCTACTGTAATGGTCTGGGGGAAGGGCACTGAAGGAGGACCAGAAGGGAGAAAGATTACACAAGATGGAACAATGAAATTTATGGGTTTGGGGGATAAGCTAAGAATCACATGGGGCACTTCAAGGAAAGTGACTGGGAGGATGATGAAGACATCAGCAGGCCTGGGAGGGGCGAGGAAGACCAGAATGACATTCAGGTAGAGCCAGGAGGCAGGGGGACACCTGTAGCCTGGTAGCAAGACAGCTGGCCTTGGTCAGGAAGCTCAGCTCTGACACATACTGACTCAGAGAAATCCCTTAGCAATCAGTGCCCGAGGCAAGTTTCTTAAGGTAAAGGTGCAGTGTATATTGTATCAGCGATACAGAAAAACAGGGCCAGAACAAAGAAATAACCCAAACCCAGGACCCTTTTAAGGGCCATCTGTATGGTTAACAAGGCCCTCTTAAAGGCTTGCCTTCATGAGCAGAAGCAATGATTGTAAACTTCTCAAGGGCCAGAACTGCTGTGATTTTCTGTGCATTCTTAGGAGAATACTGGGCAAATGATAAATATTAACAAATGTTTGGCTAATTTTTCATGGTGGGATTTTAAGCCAGGGACAAGAGGGGAAGGAAGATACTTTGGATCAAGCTCCGCTAGGCCCTTAAATTAAGGTCTCATCCACATCCCTCTTAAGAACTACCTGTAAAGCTCCTTTGGGTCACTGCAGTGGGCCAGGGTTGTATTGTATCCATTACTGGTCTGCATGGGTTGTGTGAATGGGAAACCCTAGGGTGACACCCCAAGAAATCGCCAAATCTAAGCTGGGACTCCAGCTGCTGCCAGAGACTCAGTGGATCCAGGTAAAAGGACTAGATAAAGAACATCACTTAATTGTCAGGTATGGATCATAGACAATAACAACAGGATTAGAAAGGAACCAGAGCACATTACAAAAGAGGCTTATTTGCCAAGTCGTGTCCACAAAGGGTTAGCAGGACTCATGGCACTGAAAGACAGGCTGGGCATATTAAGGGGCTCAGAAAATCTAAGATCAAATCCTAGTTCTGAAACCTCTCAGCTAGATTTCCCCAATATGTGAGATGGAGGTGGTGACTCTTCCCCTACCTATCTAGACTTGGAAATGGGAGAAAACTTGAGAGAATTGTGGCACAGTCAAAAGGGAGCCAGACATGGATTAAAAAGATGGGGGTAAGAGTTCTAGGCCTGCCACTTCCTTTCTTGGAAACGCAAATCTTCTTGTCTGTCAAATGTGATTCTTGTCCTACCTAACTCACTGAATCTGGGGGAGAAAATGAGCAAAAATCACTTAGCACACTGTAGAGCAGCACAGAAATATCAACTATTTTCATTGTTATCTAACAACTTTCTCAAAGATGGCACTTTCTCAGTCTTCTTCCTCTTCTCTTCATTTTCAGTATCTGATGAAGAATCCGTGATAAGTTGCTGCTGTTGAGTCCTGTCCAACTCTCTGTAACCCCATTTAGAGTTTTCTTGGCAAGGATATTGGAGTGGTTTGCCATTTCCTTCTCCAGGTAATTTTGTAGATAGGGAAACTGAGGCAAACTGGGTTGTGACCTACCTAAGGTCACACAGCTTGCTAGGGTCTAAGACAGCATTTGAACTCAGGTCTTCCTGACTCCAGGCCTGGCCCTCTATTCCCTGTGTCACCTGGCTGCCCTTGATCTGAATAAGTTGCAAGAAGTCACTCTTCTCTCTCAAGGCAACCCTGGCCAAAGGGATGAGACAGGAAGGCCAATCTGATTGAAGGTTCCTGCCTTCTCCCCAATTAGGAGAGAAGAGTTTCTGAGGGATACAGGAAAGCTTGGAAAAAGCTGCAGAGATTAAGAAAGAGCTCAAAGGAATAAAATGATGATCTTGGAACATGATTTTTGAGAACAAAGGGAAGTTACAGAATGGGGCTCCCTGGTTTCCTTTACTTTTCTTCATAGAAGGAACTTTATTTTATAGGTGAGGAAGATCAGGACTTGCCTGGAGGCACTCAGCTACAAGTCCCTGAGGCAAGATTCCTGCCTGAGAAGCAGTCCCTGCTGTCTCTCCATCTCTCACTCCTCACATCCAATTTGTTGCCAAGTCCTGTCAACTATGGCCTAGTCACTTTTCTGGCCCAACACTGCCAGTGTCCCAGACCAGGCTTCCATCACTTCTCATACCTCCTCCTGCAAAAGCTTGTTCTCAGGTCTCTCCCATCCCAGCTGATCCTTCAATCACCCAATAAAACTGACTGTTCAAGTGGTTCCAAGCTTTTCCTCTCCTAGGCTCTTCCAACTTTCCCACACTTGCTCTTCTGCACATACTCTACAGTCCAGGGATACTCGCCTTCTTTCTGTTCTTGCCCTGAGATGCTCCATCCCTGACTGTCTCTCTGCCCCTCACTGTTCCAGGCCTGGAATTCTCTCCCTAATTTTCTTTTCCTGTCACCAAGTCTTGGCAAAAGCTCCACCTTCCCCACGAAGCCTCTTCCAGTCCCACCTCCCACTGCTTCTGGGATTATCTCCAACATATTGTGCTGATGGCCTGTTCAGACCCAGGCGAGTGTGCGTGCTTTCTTGCGAGCGATCCGAGGGCAGGGACTATTTTTGCCTTTCCTGACACAGGGCCTAGCACATAGCAGGAGTTGAAGAAATACTTGCTGCCTGGACTTAGGCCCTTCTATATCTAAACACTGACTGTGCAGGAGGAGCTCACGGCTGGGCTTGCACCGTCCAGGCGCCCTGCTTCTCCCTAGAATTCCAGAGTCCAGCTCACTCCCTCCTTTTCTTCCCAAACATCAGTGTTTGTTCCTGTCCTTGGCACACTGGGAGAAGTGGCGAATGCAGGGCTGCACAGGGATGAGCGTCCTGACACCCTATGCAGATGCTTCCCACAGCACCAGATCATGGCCATATGCCAACAATCCTTTCCACTCCTCAGAGAGGGGATGGAGTACAAGGCGTGAAGCAGCCAGCCAAGGGAGAAGAGGTACGGGGGTCAGGTCTCTGAGGCGCTTCTGACTCTCCCCAGAGGCAGCTGGGGAGGGTGGACCGGAGCACTGCTCCTGGGGCCAGCAAGCCCCGCCTTCTAACCTACCCTCAGAGACTTAGAGCCCAGGTGACCAGAGGCAATGCACTTAACCTGCGGTTTGCCTCAGTTTCCTCACTGGTAAAATGGGCAGGAGAATGGCAGCAACTACTAGGTGGGGTTGCCGTGAGGACCAAGTGAGATAATGCTGATAAACATGAAGGCTCCATAACTGCTAGCTATAATTACTACACAGGCCCATCACCCTGGAGGAGAGAGGGCCAGCTGAGGTGGAGGCCGAAGCTACTGGACATTTGAGGGGCTGGTCTCCTCTGAGCCTGAGAGCTTCTCCTGAGTATGACTCAGGAGCTCTTGGTCTGTGAACACACAGAAGGCGATCTGTTCATACTCATGCTTCTCCCCACACTCGAACAAGCAGCCAAACAAGCCTTCTTCGAGGGCGGCCAGGTCGGAGTAACCACTGGGCCCCCTGTGGAGAATCCAGGGCTGGGACCACTGAGCAGCCTCCAGAGGAGCCTGGTTGACATGGATGCCGAGGTTGATCCTACGTCTCTTGCTCGTTGGGTGTGAGTAGACGAGCCATGAACTTGGAGGTCTGTAGCTCTGCTCTGCTCCAAGGGCGCTGACCAGTGACTCTGGGTGGCTGCAGCCAGCTGGAGCTGCTTCTTCCAGAAGGCCCCTCCTGGGTCTGAAGCTCACGACACTTCCCTGGCAACCATGGGGGGGCTCATGTAGCTCCTGGACAAGGGAAGGCTTCTGAAAGTGCTCCCCCAGGTCGGTGCTGAGCGCCTCAGCCCGACACCTGCCAGAAGTCCGGGCGCTGCAGTATAACACGGAGAAGCCATTCGAATTCATCACTTCTGCTACCTCACATTCGATGGTCACCCCTGACTGGATGGGCTGCCCATGTTTCCAGGTAGCCCCCAGGTCATCACTATAAAACATCAGAGAATGGGGCCTGGCTCGAGATCTGAAACGGGTGCCCAGGCAGTGCCAGCGGGAGAAGTGATAGGCATAGGCAGGGATGACCAGCCTCCCGGACTGGAGCTGGACCCCGTGGCCAGGCCCCACAGCAAACGTAGCCCAGTGCTCCACCTCCTCACTAAGCACCTCGTCAGTCAAGTCCTTGATCTGGCTCCAAGAACGTCCGTGGTCTGAACTGGAGACAAAACACAAACGAGCGGCATTCTTCCCTGAAAAAATCTGCCGTTTCTCGGTGACGTGGTTACGCACACAAATGAAAAACAGAAAGATGTGCCCGCTCTTCCGCTCCCACACAGGACAGGGGTTCATGGTGCGGAATCCAGGTAGCATGGCTGCCATCAGGGACTCCTGAGGCCCCCACTAAGAAAGGGAGAGAAAAAAGAGAGCATGGGAGAGGGCTAAGAGACAAAGCAAGGATTCAATGAACGTTTGCTGAAACAGTAAAAGTGTAGTTTAATTGAAAATAGACTAAAATAAAAAAGTCAAGACTCTTCCATCTAGAAAAAAACAAAGATCAAGAGGGGAAGCTAGAATAATAAAAGCTTATGTTTACAGGATACTCTCACAAAATATATTATCCTGTCTCATTCTTACAACAACCCTATTCAGTAAATAGTGTATGTAACATTGCAATTATTAATATTAGCAATGCTATTATTAATAATGATTAACTAACATTTCTATAGCATTGAAAAGGTGATGAAGCACTTCCCTTCAAGAGGTCTCTGAAATAAACAATGCAAGGATTATTATCCTTATTTTAAGGATTATTATTAAAGAATTAGTATCCTTTGCTTAAGAATAAGGAGGAGTACAGAGAGGTGCCCCCCCCAAAAAGAGCTAATTTCCTGATGCCCAATCTAGGGTTCTTCCTGTCAACCACACTGCCTTAAAAACAATGATAATTCACTATTATATCCATGTTTCCCAAGGTTGCTTTCCAGGAAGTAGCAAATCAAATCAAATCCACAAGCATTTATTAGGCTCCTATTATATGTGAGGCACTGAGGATTCAAAGCAAGGTAAAACAAAACAAAACAAAAAACCTAGTGTCATGACTATGAAGGCAAACAACTATGGACAAACAGTATACATACAGAGTAGGAGGGGAAATCTGAGAAGGAAAGGACCAGCATGAAGGGGACTAGGAAAAGCTTTTTAATAGACAGTAGGACTTCTAGCTGGGACCAGAAAAAAGGCAGAGAGGAGGAGACGAGAATTCTAGGAATGAGAAGATGGACAATCGTGAGAAATCAGGCCAGTGTCACTGCATCCGAACCCATGGGATGGGCTTAAAGGAAGCCAAGGAGGTCAGGAGTCAGAGTGGAGGAGGGAGAGTATTCCGGACTAGGGGTCAGCCAGAAAGAGTGCCTGGAGCTGAGAGATGGAGTGTCTTGTTTAGGGAACAACCAGGAGGCTTGTGTCACTGGATAGAAGAATGGTTATTTTGAGAAGTATTTTTTGGGGGGGGTAAGAAGACCTGAAAGGTAGAAAGGATCTAGGTTATGAGGAGCTTTGAATGCCAAGCAGAACATTAACAGGAAACCACTGAAATTTACTGAGTAGGAGGGCAACAGTCAGACTTGGCATTTTAAATAAGTCACTTTGGCACCTGAATGGAAAATGAACTGAAGTGGGAAGAGACTTGAGAGAGACAAACCCACCAATAGGCTATTGTAATAATCCAAATAATAAGGGCCTGCATCACAGTGATGGATGCAGGAGAAAAGGAGATATATTTAAGAGTTGTGGCAAAGGTAAAATCAACAGACCTTGGCAATAGATTGTATGTGGGAGGTGAGAAGAATCCAGGTGAGGAATCTAGGTGAAGAATCAAGGTTGACGCCTATGTTGTAAGCTTGAGTGACTAAGGGAATGGTATTTTCCTCTATAATAACAGAGAAAAAGAGGGTGAGGATAAGATTTAGACAGAAAGATAAATTCTGTTTTGGAGATACGGAGCTGAAGATGTCTACTGGACATCCAGCTGAGGATGTCTGAAAGGCAGTTGAAGATACAATACTGGAGGGCAGCAAAGAATTTGGAGAGGAAAAGCAGATTTGAGAAACATCAAAATAGTGATGGCAATTAAGTCCATAGGAGCTAATAAGATCATCAAGTGAACTATATAAGGAGATGAAAAAGTACAGGAAAAAGCCCTGAAGGACACCTATGAACAGGAACAGAGACAGATGAGAGCCAGTAAAGAAGATACAGAAGGAGCAGTCAGATGTCAGATAGGTAGGATGAGAACAAAAAGAGAAACAGACAAGAAACAAAGAGAGAGGCTGACAGAGAGAGATAGAGAGACAGAGAAATAGAGACAGACACAGAGAGACAAAAAAGAAAACAGAGGCACAGAGAGAGAGAGAGAGAGAGAGAGAGAGAGAGAGAGAGAGGTATCCCAAAAACAGAGAGAGAAGAGAGTAGTAAGTAGGAGAGGATGATCAGCAGTGTCCAAGGCTGCAGAGAACAAAGACTGAGAAAAGGACATTGGATTTGGAGATCACTGATAATTCTGAAGAAAGCATTTTGAGTGGAATGATAAGACTGGAAGTGAGATTGTAAGGAGTTAAGAAGAGAGTGAGAAGAGGAAAAATAAAGACATTTACTAAAAACATATTTTCAAATTTAGCCACAAAAAGTAGATGAGAAGAGATATAGGATGATAATTAGCAGGGGTGTTTTGAGCATGACAGGAGACATGGCTCTGTTTGTAAGCAGACAAGCAAGAGCCAGTAGATAGGGAGAGACTTCGAGTAAGAGAGAGTGGGGATGACAGAGGGGGAACGATATCAAAAGAGATGGGAAGGAATGGGATTGCTTGTGCACGCAAAGCTTTGGTGATACCCTATTACCTTTATGATTAAAAATAAATCCCTCAGTTTGTCCTTCATGAACTGCCCTCAACCTGCTTTTTCCAGTTTTGTCATATAACACTCACTTCACAAACTGTTCTGTCTAGCCAAATTGGCCATCTTCCTAGTCCTTATGCACATTCTATCTCATAAGCCTAAGTATTTACTCTTACATGTATACACATTGTGTTCACTCAAGGATGCAAGTTCTTTAAGGGCAGGGCCTATTTCATTTAGATCTTTAACTCATCAGCATCTAGCATAATGCTTGACACCTAAAAGGTTCTCTCTGGACCAAAGCCTCACCCCTGATGCTTACTACCTGTGTGATCTTGAGCATACAAATTAACTCCCTGGGTCTCAATTTCCTGATCTGAAAAATGAGGAGGTTGGACTAGATAGCTTCTGAAGTCTCTGCTAGCTCTAGATCTGGGCTGGGAGTCAGGCAGATCAAGCAGACCTGAGGGGAAAAGGAAGGAACAAACATTTATTGGGCTACTACTGTGTACCAGGAACTTCACAAATATCTCATTTGATTCTCACTTGTGTTACATCCCAATTGAATAGGAGAATATATTTGCTGTGAAAATGGTGATCGTGGTGATGATGGGTAGTGACACTGATCAAAATGGTAATAACAACAATATTTACATACAACTGAGTTCAAATTCAGTCTCAGACTAGCTGTGTGACTACTAGGTGAGAATCACCTAATCTGTGTGACTGTTTTCTCATCTGTAAAATGGATGATCACAGCACCTACCAAATGTCATATAAATGTGACTATTATCATTCCTGTTATCACATCATATTTTAAGCTGTGGCCTTCAATAATTCACTTCTCAGAAGAGCCTCAGTTTCTTAAGCTATAAAATGAGCAGTCAGATCTAATAATTTCTTCCAGACTTGACATATTATGATTCTATAAAAGGACAAAGATACAAATTCAACATTTTTAATCTGTAAGGGAAAAAATGCTGGAATTTGCTGTTTTATTTTTTAAAGCAGGAGGTAAGAGAAAAAGACCGCTGAAATTTCTGGTTTTCCTGAGCTAAGGTCCCTCTTCTGCAGTCATATCCAATACAACATGCATTACAACATATCTATGCACACAGAACCATTTACTGACACAATAAGGACAGTAGAGAGAGCACTGAATTTGGAGTCAGCTGTTTTAGTTGATTAGTTTGGAACTGTCTTCTGGTCTTTAGTTTTTTCATTGGTCAAGGAAACACAGGTCTAGATATTTCCCAGGCCCTTGTCAAGGGTGGGAATTCAGAAAAGTCCTAATCATCTCAAAGACAACTATGAAGGAATCATAATAAAAAATGTTATCCATATCCAGAGAATGAATTGATGGTATCTGAATGCAGACTGAAGCATACTTTTTTAATTTTATTTTTCTTGAGGATTTTTTAGGTTGGTTTTTTTTTTGGGGGGGGGGAGGTTACTCTGTGTTTTCTTTCACAAAATGACTGTCATGGAAATATTTCACATAACTGCACAGGTATAACCTGAATTGAGTTGCCTGCATTCACAATGGGGGCTGGGGAGGTAAGACTCAGTCTCAAAAACAAATGTTAAAAACTTTTACATGTAAATGGGGAAAATAAAATACTAAATTAAAAAAAAAAAAAGTAAGTCCTAATCATCATTACAAATCCAGAAGTTGGATATTGGCTTTGGGCTCTGCCCTTCCCCCTGGAAAAAGATCCATTGTGAGCACATGTAGTCTTGACAAATTCCCTCCACAAGCATTCAGAGCTATAAGCACCTTACTTCCAACTTAAAACACATATCTCTTCTACAAAATCTCTCAAGTGTGGTTCTATTTCTTGACAGGATGGTGAGAAGAGAGGATGAAGACTAGAATTCCTTCTTCCTCTATGTGATTTGATTTCCCAGGACAGAGCTCAGACCCACTTCTCTTTGCAAGATTTAGAGTTCTCTTCTAGTTAGTTTAAGGAATGGGGTTGAATGAATGAATGCTCTCTCTAAAGGACTCTTCCCTCTATGTAATTAGGTCCCTCCAAGCTCCAATACTCTGAGTTCTACTATTCTTTATTGGGAGATCCTTAGAGAAAAATTTCCAAGAAACCTCGACAAAGCTGAGGAAGCAGTTACCTGCACAGAATGGTCCACCCTCTCCCCTCGTCGAAGCACCAGATAAAGTGCATCTGTATCATCCACTGTGGAACGCTTCTCTGCAAAGGCCAGCAATACCCGGGCTGGTGGGATATAGAGTAGTGCTGGGATTCGATATGTGAACCCATTCGCTCCTTCCTGATGGAACAAGGTGGTAGTGGAACAGCATGAGGTTCTTTCTTCCATGGTCCCTAGGAAAAAAAAAGGCAGCTGAGAGAGAGAGAGAGAGAGAGAGAGAGAGACAGAGACAGAGAGAGAGAGAGAGAGAGACAGAGACAGAGAGAGAGACAGAAACAGAGACACAGACAGACAGAGAGAATGTATGTGGATGAGTGCTCATGCCCACATGAATGCCTTACTGCTTACTGTTTTCCCCAGCAGGGACTGGGCCTACTACATCTCTCATCTTCTTTGTGTCACAGGTAAAGTTGTTGTTATAGTTTGTCCTCATTCTGGCTCATTTTATAGAAGAGGCCTCTCAGACCCTCATGGTCTTACTTCCCACAGGAAGTAAAAGCCATAGATTCATCCAAGGTCCCCTACTCCAAATCTTGAGCTCTTTCAACCATATCAAATAATCACTGAGGATCTGAACTCATCAAGAACTAAGTCCACCAAGCTTTCATTACTTCAATATCTATTCATTGAGCAATCATCCTCAGTCATCCTATATGACAGTGAAAGAGCTTAGACCATAAAACACATTTTATCGTAGCAATTTTATTTTCTCAAGTTCCCAGTTGGCTGTCTCTCCTCTGTTTTATAAAATGTCATTTTAAAAAATCAGCACAATGTAAGAATTCTATTAGCTCTGAAAAGTCTGTCCTGATACTAATCAGAGTTTTCTATAAAGCAAAGACTCTAAAAACTAAAATGGACTTTAGAGGGTGTCTAGGAATTACTTTATAGCATCTCCAGCAAGAAGTTAATCAATCTCAGTTTGAAGACCTAGAATGATTGGGAAGTCACTATGCATTTTCACTTATTTGTATACAAATTCCTTTCTCAAATAACACATTCCATGGTTTTACCAATACAGAAGACAGAGGGACTAGCAGCTTGCTTGATACATATACTCTAATGCTAGTAATATGATATATCAAGTTAGGATTCTGTTGCCTTGTCTCATTACTGACTCCAATAAAAGCCTGAAGTTAACTAAGATTTCTAGCTCTATTTCATAGAATCCTCTTTCTAATCATCTCTCTCCCATTCCTTAACTTGTACAATTGATATTTTAAACTCAAGTACAGGACTTTATACTGATCTTGATTTAATTTTGTTGTTTTAGACTGATGAAACTACTTTGGATTCTGATTTTATGATCCAACATACTAGCTGTGCCTCCTGGGCTTGCATCATCTGACAATTTTAAAAGCACAATGCCTTCATCCAAATCACAGATAAAAATAACTCTTATAACTCAAATTCTAATCTTTCAACTTTTAACAATTAAGGTCTCTATTGTAAGGTCACTTCTTGTTCTGGCATTTTCTCTTCTAACTTATCTTTCAGCTCTTAAATTTGGAAGGTTCTATTCTTTTCCAAGTGAATACTAGAGGCTGGCAACTTTTCAGAGATGTCTAGTTCTCAATTTATCTGCCTCCTCAAAAGTGAGAAAGGTAAATGGAAGCAGAAAGAAGAAAAGGAGTTTTGATGCCTCTATATGAAATTGAAGGGGATTCTTGGAAGCTTCTTAAGAGTCCATCAATCAGCCCAGTGTGCTCAACAGTTAGGAATCAAGTTGAGAAATAACTTCTTTGGTTGACCATCCTATGACTTAGCTCAAGGCAAGAGGAAACTACCAACGGCAGAAAGATCATGTAATTTTCCTGAGTTAGAGAGAGGGTAGAAGAGAAAAAGTGTTTCAGATGGGAAAAAAAAACAAAACAAAACTCAGAACTCCATGGCTTCAAATTCCCTACCAAATAAAAGTCCTAATTCTTCTTCCTGATAATCAAGGCCCTCCATCTACTTTTATAGACCTTTTGCATATTACTTACTCCCCCCTTCCCCTTCATTTCATACACTTCAGCTTTCTTCTGAACACAATTTTTCCACACTTATGACATTGCTCATAATGCTGAATTCAAGCCAGTAATACTTACCAAGCACCTACTTCGAACAAAGGGCTAATCACACCAAAGAACATACAAAAGTGTACAGAGAGGCATACAATTAACAATGCTCCTGGGATTTCCCTACATGGAATTTACAATCTGGCAGGGGCACCTGAATGTCACAGTAGAAAAGCTGGGGGTTTGAAGTCAGAGCACATAGGTTTGAATCTAGGCTCTGCCAAACTTGGCCATGACACTCAATCACTTGAGATCTCAATTTTCTGATTCATAAAAAAAGGGATGATCCGTGAACTAATTCAGGAGATTCAGAGAATCACACAGAATAGTGAATGTAAAATACTTTGTAAACCTTCCAGCACTATATAAACATGGACTCTTTTAGTATTAGAGGGATGAGATGCATATACATATGACATGTAAAGAATGAAGTCCAAGCAAAGTAGCATTGCCAGTCTGAGGGAAGCAAAGCCTTTACCTACAAAATGGAATGGGGAAGGCCTCCCAAAAGAGGTGGCTTTGAAGTATGAGTAAGAATTCAAAAGGCAACATAGAGGGAAGAGACTTTCCAGGCACAGAACATAGCAGCAAAAGCAAGAAGGAAAAAAAGCCTTCTCTCACACCCCCTCCACACCTCAATATATCGAACTATTCTCTGCCACCCAACAGGACCTTATTATATTACCGTCACCACAACAGATACTAAGAAGTACTGCATAGGTTTGTATATATTTTATGCCCCTGCTAGATTGTAAGCCCAATGAAGTCCGAGGTAATGTCCCATCTGAACTCTATATCTCTTCCAACACCTAGTTTTATATATGATGGGCATTTAGTTGCTATTGAAAGAATAAATGCTTGAATTTCCAGAATTCCAAATCTTCAAGAAACATGACAACAAAGTTATTTGCAAATGGAATAACAGCAAGAGCTAGTCTTCCTGCCTCTGTTCTCTCTTCTCTAGTTCATTTATCTTCCTAATACAGTTCTTCTATATCATCCCCTTGCTTTTAAAATTCCAATAGTCTTTGCTTATTGAACAAAATATACTCTTGAGCCTAGTGTTCAAGGCCTTCTTCATTTGATTATAACTTACCTCTTCTCCAGCCATATTTCCCCCTACTCCTCTTCATCCATTTAAAAAAATTTGATAGTATTTTATTTTTCCAAATACATACAAAGATAATTTCCAACATTTATCTTTGTAAAACCTTTTGTTCCAAATTTTTCTCCCTCTCTCTCTCCCTTTCCCCTCACCTAGACGACAAGCAATCCAATATAGGTTAAACATTTCACACATTTTTCTACAAGCTAGCAATTTATGTCTACTGTTCCTTCATCACAGTCTACTCTCTCCTAACCCTGTACATGGAATGGACCTTCCACCAGTCACCCCAGGTAACTGTCTTTTTTCCTAAATCCCTGTTTGATTCATTCCAGATGTGAGATGGCAAGGAGGTGCAATGGCAAGAGGATGGGGTGGGCAATCAGAAGAGAATGCATAAGCCACTTCTGCCCTATGGGCCTTTATCCAAATCACCTAGCTTCTCAAGCTGTAAAAGAAGCACTTGGCCCAGGAGCCCTCAAAATTCCTTTCTGGTTCTGAATCTAAATGAAAGGAATTCCTGTACAGGCACAATAGTTGGAGTCTCTAAGGTTAATTCCAAACTCAGATCTTAAAAGAGAAGAGGTTTCTCCAGTTAACTTTCAATTACCCACACATTTGCTAGAAACCGTTTAAAAAAAATGCAATGGGCACACTTGTGACTTTCTTTGCTCAGAACATTGAGAAAACAATGAAGAGAATTGTTTTGAATCTGAAACTAACCAAAAAAAGACTAAGAATTGGGGGGAAAAAAAAGGGTGATGAACACTGGGAGAAAGTGATCTTCAATTCATGAGAGCCAACAAAAGTAGCACTAAGTGTAAATCAACATATTCCCAGGACTAAAAGTAGAACCAGGAGTAAGCAAAGTGGGCAGCTGCTTAGAATGTATATACCAAATAGGGGTCCGGAGAGACCAGGGACACTTTGCTTGACCATAGATCAATTTGTTCCCACAAGTAACAAATTAGTTGTTTTTCAGTTACATCTTAATCTTTATGACTTCATTTGGGGTTTTCTTGGCAAAGATATTAGAATGATTTGCTATTTCCTTTTCCAGCTTATTTTTACAAAAAAGGAAATTGAGGTTTAATTGAAGGTTAAATGAGTTGCCCAAGTCTAGCAAATGTTGGAGACCACATTTGAACTCAGGTCTTCCTGACTCTGCACCACCTTAGCTGTTACTGGCTAAATCTGCTCAATTTGCAAAGTGTATCTATGTGACATGACAGTAAGAGTTTGTCTTCCTGCCTTTCTCTCCTCTATAATCCACATCCTTCTAATGCAGAGGTCTGTCCATATCATTTCCTTACTCAAAAAACTTCAACGGTTCCCTACTGATTATTGAATGAAATATGCTTCAATGGAGGCAGTTATAGTATAATGAAAAAGAGACTGGATTTGAAACTAGATTTTCTGTCTCTGTCCCTTGGGCAGGGCAGTGAATCTGTTTAATATCTGTAAAACAGGGATAATAATACTGTGCTACCTACTTCACAGGATAGTAGTAACCAAATCATTCTTATAAATTTTAAATTTATCAATTTCTACATATTAATGTCTTTCCCTTTAAGAACCAGCTGAGGTGCCACCTTTTCCATAGTATAAAGCAGTACAGCATTATAATAAAGATCATAGATTTGGAGGTAAAATGGATCCTGGAGAAAGAGGGACCTCAAAGGAACATCCACAGGGGTACACTGGGAAAACCACTGGGCAAGTGACTTACCTTTTTGGAGCCTCAGTTTCTTCATCTGTAAAACTGAAATAAAAACAATAACATGCATAATATTTCACTTAGGATTGCTGAGAAGTTCAAATGAGATAACATATGTAAAAGACTTTGAAAACCTACAAATGTATCACTTAATAATGAGGGGGGTTACAGTAAATAAACTAAGTTTCCTTACAACTCTCCGTCAATAATTCCTTCTCACTCCTTCCCGAAAATTCTCTCCTTCTCCTTAGATTTTCAATAGGCTTTGCCTGAAACTCTCTGCATTTTTCTTCCTCTCCTTTCTATTAAAGTTATGTGCTTTATCTTTATGCCTCTTATAAATTATAAATTCTTTGAGAGCTGGGTCTGTAAATATCCTTGTATACAACACAGCACTTCGGAAGTTGAATTGAAATACTGAGTCCTCCGAGCTCCAGAGCTAAATAAACATCCTTCTGGGACACCCGTCCCCAGAGGACCAAATTGACGCAGCTGGCCAAGGGACACCGACCCTATGTCATCCGTCACCCGGTTTCCTCTTCTTTATTTCCACCTCCTCTCTCCTCGTCACCCCCTAAGCCTCGCTCACCCGGAGCCCCATGACGCTCGGGCCCCCCGGGCCGGTCCCTGGCTCTGCACTGGGCCGAGGATAGATCCAGAGCGGCCCCCGGCCTAGGGCGGGCAATGAGGCGGGGGGGGGGGGGGGGGACAACAGGTCGAGGGCGGCAGACACCACGTCCTGAAAGACGCAAAGTGGGACTGAGAAGAGATCCAGAAACAGGAGACACAAAAGTGGTGAGGAGGAAAAGGTGCAAAAATTAGCAAGTCAAGAGCTAACTTGGGCTCCAAGCCATTCCGGAACGCAGGACAGCTGAGCCCAGGCCGGTCTTTATGCTGAGTATCGAGCATGCGCACCGGGAAGCCGCGTCCCACGTGACTCCTCCGGGCAGCCGCTCGGGTAGAATGAAAAGGGCGCTGGGGTTTGACTCTAAAAGCGGACTGCTTCCCCCCGGGTCCCGGGCCGCCTAAACAAACGTTTGGGTGTGGTCCGGGGCAAGCGCGCACCGAGAGACCAAACAGCTGGAGGGGGAGGGGGAAGCGGTCTCCAGAACTCGGGATTGGGAGTCTAAGACAGGTGTGGCGGTGGGCAAGTAACTAAATCTGTCTGGTGGGTTTTCTGGTCTGACCGGGCCGCTCGGATTAGATTCTAGTCGGTGGATTGTCCTGAAGGACCGTCGCCGCTCTCCCCTCTGCTAGATCCCTCCCAGCCCTGACCCGAGTTCGAAGGTGCATGCGAGCTTGTGGCCCTTCCAACTCTTGATAGTCTGCACTTTTAATCGTTCCATTTTTACTGATTTGCATAAACTGCTAGAGCTCAAAAATGTGCTTCCATTTCATTTCTTAGAAAGCATTTTTACACGGTAAGAAACCTAGTGTCAGAGCACAGACTGGAACACAGGTGTTTCCTAACTCGGGGGAGCACTCTTTATGATGGGTGGTCTGGCAAGTGTCCCCATCCCCACTGTTTTTTGGTCGAGGCAACTGGGGTTAAGTGACCTGCTCGTGGTCACACAGCTATTCAGTGTTGTGCATGTTGTGTGTGTGAGACCAAATTTGAACTCGGGTCCTCCTGACTTCAAGGTCAATACTCCTTCTTGCTCCGCCCCGCCCCCATCCCCACTGCCAAAACAAATGGCCCTGGTTTTCATGACTAAGCAGCTGATATATAAGGAGGGAACCCTTTGGTTTTTTCCCACTCCTGTCCTGTTGAGGAAAGTCTGAGATGCCAGAAAAGACAAGACTTGAAGGCAGAGGCAACCCCAGAAAAACACCTTTGAGACGGCCAAGTAGACTTTGTCTTCCACAGGTCATTCTGCTGTAACTCAGCTGACCCCTGCACTTTGACAGAACATATGCCTCATCTCCCAGGCTTGCCAGATGTGGTGGAGGCAACCCATCCAGGGTTATTGCCCTGGGCAGAACACCTAGACCTATTTTAAAGTACAGGTCTGCTGAGTCAAACTATATGGAGCAATGGCCATGGTCTGTGATATTAGTTTTGGCTTGTCTCTGATACTCGCTACTCACCAGGCCCCCCCAGTTCATACCAAAGTCTTACTGAGGTTCTGGCCTACACAACCAAATTCTAAGTCTGGCATTCAAGGCCTTCCTTCATTCTTTCTTCCCAGACAACCAAACAAGATTACTTGCTACCTTCAGACAACGTCCAGGGCTTTCTGCCCTCTGAAAATTGTTTAGTTTTCTGCACCTATCATGCCTATTGAAATACAATGGTTCCCTCCAGGCCTACTCCAAGAGGCTTTCTCTGAAAACCTCCCCCCCTCTGCTCTGAAGTGAAGGCTCTCATGTGATGTCATCTCTTCTCCCACAGATCATTACATTCACATCAGTATTCTTATGTTTACATCTTACTTTATACTAGTCTGGGAGTCCTCAAGAGTAGGGACTGTAGTATGCACATCTGTATCGCACCTATTGGATATAACTGATGTCCATGTTAAATGAATGGCTTGTCAAACGCTGTTCTTGAAATTTTCTAGCCCAATTTGCTCATTTTAAAGAAACTCCAGCTCTAATCCTGCATATGAAATATTCTAATCAAACTTCTTTCTTTTCCAGATGAGAAAACTCAAGCTCGGATTGATATAAGTCCTCAGCCAGCAAAGTACTGCTGCTGAAGGCCTAACACTTGTTCCTGTCTCTAACCAAGGCCAAGTCTGCCTGGTCTAAATCTTAGGAGCTTCAACTCAGACCTGTTAGTGGACAACTCAAGAAAAGTTCCACACCAATACAGGCTGATCTTTCTCTGCCATTAAGACACACCACCACATATGCATCTCTTCTTTCCTTTTATTGAAAAAAATTCATTTAGAAAATGGCAGTTAATAAGGAACACAGAACAGAAATTAAGAAATAGGAAAGCTGGGCAGCAGCAGTAGGGGGAAGTCATGGAGGACATAAAGAGAACTAAAAATGCCATTGACTGATTTGATTGGTCAAAAGCATAAAACCTGATATCCAGAAGGAGGATCTCTTACCCCTGGTCTGTTTTAAACAAATTAAAACGATGGGTATTGTGTATTATTACTTTTTAAAGTCATCCCCCCACACATACCCCAATTCAGTCAAATAAATACAAAATTTAAAAGTAGGTCTGTGACCTGGAAGCTATTGTAACACAAAGGTTTTGTCCTAAATCTCTGAAGGAGGCAGGACCTAGGATAAAAAATAATAAAAATAATAATAATAATAATGGACAGATACAACAGTCAGCATTATGGGGAATAGTTTAAAAAATTTTAAAGGGGCAGATGTGGCAGGAAGCACTGCCAGAGACAAAAGAGGAAGTCTATTGAGCTTCAAGCAAAAACCAAATCCTTGATAAGTCAAGAATCTTTTATTCCAATCAATCTCGAAGGTCAGAGAGTGACCTTAATGACAGTTTAGAGCAAGGGACCCATACGGAATGGATTTGGCCATGAACTCACTTGCTTGCTCAGCACTAGCTTCCCAGCGCCTGGTTCCACTTTAAAAATCCTATTAATCCAGAAGGGACTAGGATTTCATGACAAAACATGAGACATTTTAAACATTTTTTATTTTACTCTATCTGTTTTAGTTTCTGGCTTGTGGGGTATTTGTTTCAGTTTTGTTTTTGTTGTTTGTTTTGTGTATGTGTGTGGTCAGCATGATCCCAGCAGAAAAAAGGCTGCTCCTGGAAGGGTTATTTTGTTTTCTTCTCTGTGGCAAGGCTGTCGTGGAGCTTGGAGATCTCTGGCTCATAGGCCTCCATGACCAGCATCCCACTATTGTCGAAAAATTTAGCGATGGACTTAGTGAACTCTGCTTCCCTCTGCTGCTTGGTTTTCCCACTAATGAAGGTCAGCTTCAGGGTGTACTTGTCATCAAATCTGGGTACCAGGACACAACATACAGAATTCACAGTTGATAAATATTCATTAATAGTGAATGACATCTACTACAGACAACACCCTGTGTTCTGCATTTCAAAATGAACCACAACATTTCTATAGTTTTTTTTTACGGTTTACAAAGCACTTCTTTATCAACAGAGGTAGGTACTGTGGAGCATCCTCACTAGATGAGAAATAGTTATTTGAATTACTGAATTTAATGAAGGGGCAGCACAATTAAAAGAACTCTGTATGGTCACATGTAAATTAGTAAAGGACTAATTTTTAGTCAGGACCTCACTTCCAGACGATTTTTCTTTTCACGTTTTGTTTTTTTTGTTTTTTAAAATCAACTTAAATATTAACAAATGTGAAAATGTCAATAAACTAAAAACAGAAAAGCATATGACTATGAATGTTAGTGAAAAGTTTTTTAAAAGAGTATATATTAAATTAACATGAATATAAATTGCCGATTTGGCAAATAATTTTAAATGTTTTCCTTCTTTCCTTCCTTCCTTCCTTCCCCTCTCCCCCTCACCAACTCTCTCTCCTGACTCCTCTAGAATAGAAGACTTCTCTTTTGCCTTTATGTTCTTTTTAACTCTTGAGTCTCTATCATCAAGGACTTTACCGAAATTAGATGGATAAAACAAATCTTTAAAATCTGTGATTTCACCAGTATAAAGGCTTTCACTACTAACCTATCACAATACTTTCATACAAAAAAATTACTCACAACAAAGAGGATAGTGGGGAAAACAGGATGGAGAAGTAAGTAGAAACTACAGATTGTTCAGCCTGAACCAAGAGCAAGCATTATCTATATAAACAGGTATAAACTCAAACCCTTCCCAATAAGATAAGAAATGAACCAAGGATGTCTATTATCACCACTACTATTCAACACTGTACTAGAAATGCTAGTTCTAACAATAAGACACAACATGGTGGAGTTGTGAGAAATTGAAGGAATAAAAATAGGCAATGAGGAAACAAAATTATCACTCTTTGAAGATGATATGATGGTATATACTTAGGGATTTCTAGAAATTCAACTAAACAACTAGTTGAAAAAATCAATTTCAACAAAGTTGTAGAATATATAAAACTCAAATAAATCATAAACATTTCTATATGCTACCAACAAAACCCAGAAGAGATAGAAAAAAATTCTACTTAAAATAACTGCAGACAATATAAAATTACTTGGGAATTTGCTTGCCAATAAAAATTTAGAGACCATGAACACAACTTTTCACACAAATATAGATATAAACTATTGGAAAAATATCAGTTATTTGTAAGTAGGCCAAGCCAATATCATAAAAAAGAAAATTTTATCTAAATTAATTTACTTATTAAATGCCAAATCAAAGTACCAAAGAATTTATAGTTAGAAAAAATAAATTTCACCGGGATGAACAAAAAGTCAAGAATATCAAGGAAATCAATTTAAAAAAAGTAAAGGAAGGAAGCCCAGCAACTTGATTTCAAACTGTCTTATACAATAGTAATCATCAAAACAATATGATACTGGCTAAGAAACAGAGTTAAGCATACAAGAGACAGTAAATGATCATAGCAATCAAATGTTTGATAAGCTCAAAAAATGGAAGCTTTTTGGGACCTGCTAGCTGGCAGAATTTGCTGGGGAAAGTAGAAAGCAGTTTAGCAAAAAATAGGCAGAGACCATCTCACAACATACAAGATATGGGTGATATGGATAAACAATTTAGACATCAAGGGTGATATCACAAGTATATTAAAAGAGCATGAAAAAATATACCTGTCAAATCTATAGACAATGGAAGAGTTTAAACAGGAGATAGAGAGGATCATGGGAAATAAAAAGGATAATTTTGATTACATAAAATTTCAAAAAAATTTTGCATAAGCAAAATTACTGCAGCCAAAATTAAAAGGAAAACAGGAAAGTAGGGGTGGGGGTGGGGGAATGGGGATTTTACAGGAAATGTCTCTGATAATCGTCTTATTTTTCAAATATATATGGAACTGAGCAAAATTTATCAAAACAGGAGTAATTTTCCAGTTCATAAATAATCAGAGGTATGAACAAGCAGTTTTTATAAGAATATATCAAAGCTTTCAACAGCAAACAAAAAATGTTTTGAATTAAAGCTTCTTTAAACTTTTTTGACTCATGTCCCCTTTTCACCTGATAAATTTTTACATGATCCTCAGTATAAAGATATATGAAAGACATAGAAATCAAATATTTACTAATAATAAATCATAATTTTGTGACCCCTCACATTCACTTAAGAGACTCTACAGTTTAAGTAGCACAGTTTAAGAAGCTGGGCTCTAAATCACCACTGATAAAAGAAATGTAAATTAAAACAGCTCTGAGGTATTACCTCATACCTATCAGATCCGCTAAGGAGATAAAACAAAAATGACAAATGCTAAATAAGACACCAATGTATTATGGCTAGAGTTGTGAACTAGTTCAATCATTCTGGAGAACATTCTGGACCCAGCCATAACACTATTTTATCTACTACTATAATATCCCAAAGAAATTAAAAAAAAAAGAAAAAGGACCAATTTGTACAAAAATATTTATAGCAACTCCTTTTATATTGGTAAAGAATTAGAAATTGAGGAGATTCCCATCAGTTGAGGAAGGGCTAAACAAACTGTAGTATATAATTATAATGGAATATTACTTATTGCACTATAAGGTGAGCAGGATGCTTTCAGAAAAACCTGAAGACTTATATGAACTGATGGAAACCAAAGTGAACAGAACCAAAGAACAATGTACACTAACAGTAATGACCAACTGTGCTACTCAACTAACTATTCTGATCAAGATGATTAACCAAGATAATTCCAAAAGATGTACAATGAAAAATTCTAACTCCAGAGATAGAAATGATGAACTAAGTCTAGTAAAGCATACTTTTTTTTTTCCTCCTTTTGTGGGTGTTTTCTTTTGCAATATGGCCAATATGGAAAAGTTCTGGCATGACTTCATATATATATAATCGATATCAAATTGCTTGTCTTTTCAAGGTAGGAAGAGGAAAGGAAAGAAATATTTTTAAAAATTATTTTACATGTAATTGGAAAATATCTAATGAAAACATATGTATGTATAAGAAAGTAAATCTGGCTAAGATGATAGGAAAAGATAATGATGAATGCTGAAGGAGATGTGGGAAAACTGGGACACTAATACATTGTTGGTGGTGTTGTGAACTGATTCAGTTATTCTGGAGAGCAGTTTGGAACTATGCTCAAAAAGCTATCAAACTGTGCATACCCTTTAATCCAGCAGTGTTTCTATTGGGCTTATATCCCAAAGAGATCTTAAGGGAGGGAAAGGGACCCACATGTGCAAGAATGTTTGTGGCAGCCCTTTTTGTAGTGGCTAGAAACTGGAAACTGAATGGATGCCCATCAATTAGAGAATGGCTGAATAAATTATGGTATATGAATGTCATGGAATATTATTGTTCTATAAGAAACAACCAGCAGGATGATTTCAGAGAGGCCTGGAGAGACTTGCATGAACTGATGCTGAGTGAGATGAGCAGAATCAGGAGATCACTGTACACAGACAACAACAAGACTATATGACCACCAATTCTGATGGACATGGTTCTCTTCAACAATGAGATGTTTCAAACCAGTTCCAGTTGTTCAGTGATGAAGAGAGCCATCTATACCCAAGATAGAGGACTGTGGGAACTGAGTGTGGACCACAACATAGTATTTTCACACTCTCTATTGATGTTTGCTTGCATTTTGTTTTCTTTCTCAAGTTTGTTTCTTTCTTCGTTTTTGACCTGATTTTTCTTGTGCAGCAAGATAACTGTATAAATATGCATACACATATTTGATTTGTTATATATTTTAACATAACATATATTAGACTACCTGCCATCTAAGGGAGAGGGTGGGGAGAAAAAAAATTGGAACAGAAAGCTTTGCAAGGGTCAATGTTGAAAAATTATCCATGTATATGTTTTGCAAATTAAAAAAAAAATTAAAAAGAAAGTAAGTCTGAGGAGTTTGGACTTTAACCTATAGGCATGGAGAAGCCAATGAATTGGCTTTCTGAAACCAAGTTATTCGATTAGAGAGATGAATCTGGTGGTAGTACTCAGGAAAGATGGGAGTAGGAAGAGACAGGTGGGAATAGACCCTGATTAAAAGATGAGAGGTGACCAGAACCTTGGGAAGACAATGGGAATGAAAAGGAAATGATGGTTAACAGATGAAGAAAGAATTACTAAATTTGGCAACTGAAAGGCAAAGCATCAATAAACATTTACTAAGACCTTACTGTCAGGTTCTAAGGATACAAAGAAAATGGAAAAATAAGTCTCTGCCCTCAAGAAGACTACATTCTTAAGAAGGAGGAGAAAGGGAAGGGGAAACTAGGGACTAGGACAATATGTACCACAATGTGTATGGACAAGTTATTTCACCTCTAAGAGCCTCAGTTTTTTCATTAATAAAATGAGGAGGATTAAACTAGATAGCCTCTCAGGTTTCTTCCAGTAGTTGTAATACCATTTTCTATGATTCTATGGTACATGCAGGAGACAGAATAGAGGCCTCTAAGTAAGCCTTTAAAAGAAGACACACTAGCAGCTGGGGATACTGGGAAAGGCCATCTGAATAGGATGGCTCTTAAAGTGAGTCTTGAATTGAACTTCTGCATCCCATCTCATACTGCTCCTACAGTCCAGAATGCAATCCTACACACCATTCAGACTTAGCTAAGAACTATTTCTTAGGTGCTACTTTCATGGATCATCCCAGTCTGGAATGGTCCCTCATATTACCAAACTCTTATATTTAATAAAACAGGTAGCATGATATAACTGGAAGAACACTACAGTGAAAGGTGAAACCTGAGATCAAATCCTAGGTTTTTCTTCTTAATACCTAATATGACCATAAACACATTACTATATTCCTCATGCTGTGTATGTGATGTTCAAGGAGGACAAGTACTTCTGGAGTGAAAGCTTGCTGAGCCCTTTTCAGGGCTGCTCATCCATCTTCCACCTTCACCCAACAAGATCTTACCTGTGGCTCCAAAGAGCTAAGCACACACAGCAGCCACATCTTGGTAAAAAAATATCCCAGCAAACAAGCTAAACCAGGGTGAGGGTAAATGATAGTATTCAAACCCATCAGTGAGTTGGGGGATGTCTACCCTAAGCATGTAAAGACTTTCCCCAGTGGAATCTATTCTGATATCCATGGAGGCAGATGAAGCAGGTTCAGTGAAGTGCTTAGAGCTTGGTCAGACACAGAAGAAGTCAAGGGCATCTATTGCATCCCGGACTACCGCCAACTGTCTTGACTTTTGCTTTCCTGCTGGACTTTAATGACTCAGGAAAAAAGAGTGAAGCTGACAGCTCTGTCTTGTTTAAATCCAATTCACACTGGAGTTACCAGACCGTCACCCCATGATGTTCCTAATCCTCTTCAAAGGACAAACATTTCCTCCTCCACCTTCCTCAAACCTCCCCAACAATGGAAATTATAATTAAATCAACGGAGTTAGCAACTAGGTGGCACAGAGTGGATAAAGTGCTAAGCCTAGAGTAAGGAAGACCAGAGTTTTAAACTGGGCTTCAAACACTCGTGTGACCCTATCACCTCCTTCCCAGGATTTTTCTCAATTTTTTTGATCACCAAGTTTAATTTGAATAAGAGGTAAAACCCCAGAATTGTTTTAACTTTTGGTGTTAGTGATTTAGAGCATATTTTCTTTCCTGTAGTATTTGTAGTATAATATAGCATTATAGTATCATTACCATAGAAGAGAAAATATATGTAGGATATTTTTGTATTAGTTCTATCTTTTTATGTAGTATATATACACATATATATAGATGATGTTATAATACATTGTAGCATAGTAATATAGTAATTATAGTACATAATTTCTGTTTTAAAAAGTGTTCATATCTTTTGACTTCCATGCTATTCTTAAGTGTTGACTTTCATTACATACTGTGTCTTCCTCTCCTATACCATTCCCCCATTAGTAGGCTATAGTTCTTTGAGAGAAAAATCTCCCTTCTCTCCCATATTTTTAACCTCCCCAGTACTTAGCATAGAATTCTGTACATAGCTAAGTATTTGTTGACTCAATACCAGCAGCAGGCATCCATTGAGCATCTTCTACAGGCAGAGCTCTGTGCCAAGTACTGGGGACATAGAAGAATAAAATATAGGCTGGATGTTGATAGGCTAGTTTGGGAATCAAGACAAAAGATAGCTTATAATGCAAGGCAGCTTTCCCCAAGTACCAGACATAGGTAGATCATAGGATCAAGAACCAGAAAGAATTTTAGAAATCACCTCTTTGTCATTGTACCACCTTGCTGCCAATGGAGAGAATGAGTCTCGGTTTTTCACCTACAAAATAATACCTAACTCATAGGGTTCTTGTGAGAAAACTTTTTTTGGTAAACTTTAAAGGGCTATATAAATATGCATCTGAAAGAAAAGAAGGAGAGAGAGGGAGGGAAAGATGAAGGAGAAAAGAAAGGAAGAGAAGGGGGGAATGAAGAGACATAGGGGGAAGGAAGGAGGGAGACAGAGAGAGAAAGAGAATGGCTGATAGTAAAAACTCTTGAAGGAAAACCCATTTCTTTAACATATAAAGAATCATGAAAGGAGCATACCGTTTAAGACTGGAAGAGAGCTGCCAAACATCATCAGGATCCATTCCTGATGGGTCTTTTCTATGTGCTACAAGGAAAATGCTTTTCTCCTTATATGAAGTATAAATGGTCAGAATCCCCATCATGATGAAATAGGTTCAGGATATGTTAAGGAAACAGAAAGCTATGACAAGGCAAAATAAAGACATGGAAACTAAAGATCCTACTGAAACTTTGTCTTCAGAGATGGCTATGTTACTGCAACCTCTTTGGGTCTATTTCTGAATCTGTCAGATACAGTGGGACTTCATAATTTCTAATGTCTGCTCTAACATCATTTTGCAATTCTACAGCGTTGATTTAACAATTCTTGTCTTCTTGTTCTATAATTTCACTGGCCTTTTGTGTAAAAAAAGGGTGGCATCTGAGTGACACAGAAAGATATCTACAATAGATGGGCCAGGATTATGAATGGATTAGAAGCCATGCCATAAAAGGACTGGCTAAGGACCTATATTAGTGAAAATGCCCTAGATTTGGAACCAAAGATATGAGCCAGCATTTTAGCACTTGCAATTACTAGCTAGGTGATCTTAGGGAAGCCCACATCCCTTCCAGCAAAATAGAAGGGGTCAGATTTGATGATCTCACAGACCCTTCCAGTTTGGAATTTCTGATCCTATGATGCTGATCTGTCAAAGAAGAATTTATGGCTCCTTCCTAAGATTCCCTGCAGTAGTCAAGCATGAAACCAGATTTCTGGAGACAAAGTACACATTTCCAAGTATTTCATAAATCTTAAAGATGTTCTTCACAACAATCCTATGAAGTAAATAGTATCAGAACTATCGTGTCCATTTTATAAATAAGCCAACAAGAGGGAAAGTGGTTTGACCAAGATCTCACTGCTTAGTGACAGAATCAGGACTGGAACCTAGACTTCAACAATGCAAAAGTAAGCTACCTTTAGTTTTCTTTCCTGCTCCTCTCCAGCTTAACTGTTATTCAGATCCCTCCATTCAGGTATGTGGATAAATCAATACATTTGGGAAGGGGGAAAAAAGGCAAAAATTAGAAGGATATGAAATGACACATAAGGCAAGGACTGGCTTGGATGCTGGAAAGGGGTGCAGGTAGTCCCAGACCAAAGCTACAACAGCAAAGAAACAGGAGATCGTACAGATGATGAGGCGGCCATCAATCAAACCAAAATTCTCCACGTACTTGTACTTTTCTAGAAGCACCTGAAGAGGAAACACACACACAAAAAAAAACTAAGGATCTGGTTAACAGAAATATTTCTTCTTTTCTTGAGTGTGGTGTAAAATGCTTTTCAACACAATCAACAAAATGTTGGGGGAAAGGATATACAATGTTGAAATAACATCATAACTATTCTGGAGAACAATTTGTAACTATGCCCAAAGGGATATAAAACTGTGCATACCCTTTGACTCAGCAGTGCCGTTACTGGGACTATATCCCAAGGAAATCTTAAAGGAGGGAAAAGGATCCACATGTGCCCCCCCCAAAAAAAATTGATTGTAGCAGCTCTTTTTATGGTAGCAAAGAATTGGAAAATGAATAGATGACCATCAACTGGGGAATGGTTGAATAAATTGTAGTATATGAAGATAATGGACTATTGCTGTTCTATAAAAAATGATGAACAAGCTGAAGGATTTACATGAATTGATGCTAAGCAAAACAAGCAGGACCAGAAATACAGTATAAACAATAAATGCAAGAATGTGCAATGATCAACTATGAAAAATTTGGTTCTTCTCAGTGGTTCAGTGATCCAAAGCAATCCCAATACACTTTGGACAGAAAATGCCATCTGCATCCAGAAAAAGAACTAAGGAAACTGAATGTAAAACAATACATGCACTTCATTTTTCTGGGTTGTTTTTTTTTTTTTTTTTTTTTTTTTAAGTCTCTCCCATGATTTTTCCCTTTTGCTCTGATTTTTCTCTCCCAATATGATTCATAAAGTAATGTCTTAAAAACAAATAAATTTACTAGGAAAAAAAAAAACATCTTTTGAAGTAATCAGTATCATCAAATTATGAAAACAAGAACTTCCCAAAGTCACTTAATTTAAATTGGTTTAGGATTACTCCACACCAAAGTTGGCAAACTATAGACCATGGAGCCAAATGCACATGCTTTCTGCTTTTATAAGACCTGAGAGTGAAGAACCGTTTTCACATTTTTAAAATAAAGTTTTATTGTATTTTTAAATGTAAGAACCATTCTTAGCTCAAGAGCCTATAAAAAAACACACAGCAGCTTAGAACATAGTTTGCCATCCCCTTTTCTAAATCATCTATGGCAATTTAAGTGTTTAATCCATTATTTAAGAACTTCTGAGTAAGTTCAGATATTCTTATGCCAACCTAAAGCAATTTGATTCAACCATACATGCCTTGATGATGGGAATGAAAACATGAACAATATAATCCTTGCCCTAGACAGATCAGAATCTAGTAACAAAAGGATGGGACATGTACATAAATGTGTATGACACAAGGTAGAATGTAAAGAAGCAAAGCACTCTAGGAAAATTGGGGGGAAAGATTATTTTAAGTTGGGGGATTTACCCAAGGGAAAAGTTAACACCTCAGACAGAACCATGAAAGAAAAGAATTTCAATAGGTGGAACGGGGTATCTCTTAGTCATAGGAGATAGTTTGCATGAATGCACAGAAAAAGAATGGAACAAAATAAAAACTAGCAACAACTTACTTATTCCTGGCTGGAATGTAACAAGTACGAAAAGAGAACAGGGTGAAATAATGCTAGAAAGAAAGAACCATAGCCAGAGAATAACTAAATACCTACCTAAAAAGACTTATTTGTAATCTTTTTTTGTATCACAGACTCTTCTGACAGGCTAGTGGACTCCTCAGGATTGTGTTTTTAAATGCATAAAATATAGGCTTATAAAGAAAACCAATCACACACGAGATAAATTATTGGCTGTCTTCAGACAGGTATTTTGAAGGCTGTTAATTTTAAAAGGAAAGCCACAATGATGTTACAAAGAAGCAAATACCTTTTTGGCAGAATCATCCAAAGAATTTTTCACCGCAGATCCATCCCACTTGTCAATTTTTACAGGTTTGTCATCAATCTTCCACTGTAACACAAAGTGAAAAATTTCATATCAAAGGACTTGGTATTCAACTGAAATTAAAATATACCTCTAAAGTGTATGTAGAAGAGCTGCACATGTTTAACATATATTGGACTGCTTGCTGTCTGGTGGAGGAGGGAGGAAGAAAAACTTGGAACATGAGGTTTTGCAGGAGTGAATGTTGAAGGCTATCTTTGAACATGTTTTGAAAATTAAAAGCTATTATTAAAAATTTTTTAAAAAGTAAATACACACACACATATATTTATCTCCAAATGATATGAGGCCCAATTTAGAAAACTTACAAATATATATATATATATCTACATATATATAATGTTTATTCTTTGCCTATTGATGCTGTCTAAAGTTCTAGGGAATAGAGCAGTTTAAAATGAAGTAGAAAAATAGACAATTTTCCAACAGAACAGTCACTATCAGCTCTTCCTTCTGATAAAGGAAATAAAGACTTTGAATACTCTCTAAGGCTTACTTGCTATTTCCTGTAACACACAAACACTATACTATAATACAACAGACCAATTTTATTTTATTTTTAAAAATTCAATATTATTTTATTTTCGGTTGAGAATTCTCTCCCTCTCATCTCTCCCTTCCATTGAGAAAGCAAACACCAAAACTACTTACAAACATATAGTTAAGTGAAATAAATCCCTCTATTAGCCATGATTTTTATTTCTCCCTCATACCTCACTACCATGCTTCAATCTGTACTCTAAATTCATCCATTAACTTTCTATAAAGGAGCAGACAGCATATTTTATTAAGTTTTCTGGAATTAGAATTATTGTTATTGTATAAATTGTGAAAATAATTCTTCTATTTGCCATACCAATCAAACTCCCAAGAAATTATTTTACAGATCTAGAAAAAATAGTAGCAAAGTTCATTTGAAAGAACAAAAGGTCAAGAATTTCAAGGGAATTAATGAAAAAAAAAGGCAGATGAAGGTGGCCTTGCTGTACCAGATCTAAAATTATATTATAAAGCAGCAGTCATCAAACTATTTGGTACTGGCTAAGAAATAGAGCAGTCGATCAGTGGCATAGGATAGGTTATCAGGACAATCTAGGTAATAACTTTAGCAATTTAGTGTCTGATAAACCCAAAGACCCCAGATTTTGGGATAAGTGCTCAGTATTCGGCAAAAACTGCTGGGAAAATTGGAAACTAGTGTGGAAGAAATTAGGGCTTGACCCACACCTAACACCACATACCAAGATAAGATCTAAATGGGTTCATGATCTAGATATAAAGAGTGATATTTTAAGCAAATTAGAGGAACGTAATATAGTTTACCTCTCAGACCTGTGGAGATGGAATAAATTTATGTCCAAAGAAGATCTGGAGCTCTTAATTGAACACTATCTAGATAATTTTGATTATATTAAGTTAAAAAGTTTCTGTACAAACAAAACTAATGCAGACAAGATTAGGAGGGAAGCATCAAATTGGGAAATCATCTTTACATGTAAGGGTTCTGATAAAGGTCTCATTTCTAAAATATATAGAGAATTGTCTCATATTTATAAGAATTCAAGCCACTCTTCAATAGATAAATGGTCAAAGGATATGAACAATTTTCAGATGATGAAATTAAAACTATTTGTAGTCATATGAAAAGGTGCTCCAAATCACTATTGATCAGAGAAATGCAAATTAAGACAACCCTGAGATACCACTACACACCTGTCAAATTGGCTAAAATGACAGGAAATGACAATTACGAATGTTGGTGGGGATGTGGGAAAGCTGGGACTCTAATACATTGTTGGTGGAACTGTGAACAGATCCAACCATTCTGGAGAACAATTTGGAGCTATGCTCAAAAAATTATCAAACTGTGCATACCCTTTGACCCAGCAGTGTTTCTATTGGGCTTATATCCCAAAGAGATCTTAGAGGAGGGAAAGGGCCCCACATGTGCAAGAATGTTTGTGGCAGCCCTTTTTGTAGTGGCTAGAAACTGGAAACTGAAGGGATGCCCATCAATTGGAGAGTGGCTGAACAAATTATGGTATATGAATGCTATGGAATATTATTGTTCTGTAAGAAATGACCAGCAGTACGATTTCAGAGAGGCCTGGAGAGACTTGCATGAAGTGATGCTGAGTGAAATCAGCAGAACCAGGAGATCATTATACACAGCAACAACAATATTACATGATGATCAACTCTGATGGACATGGCTCTCTGCAACAAATTAATGTCTCAAACCAGTTCCAATTGTTCAGTGAAGAAAGCCATATAAACCCAGAGAGAGATGTAACTATCTCCAATTATTTAAAGGAACTGTCATTTAGAAGAGGGATGCACTTTGTTCTGCTTGGCCCCAGAAAAGACAGTGAAGAAAAGAGTCTGACTATAACTATTAAAGAGTACTCTTCTACAGCACCTTATAGCTTATCTATTATTTTCCTCTTAACAAAGTAGAGGTAGAAAGTACAAGTACTACTATTCTCATCTGACAACTGAGAAAACTGAAGCTCAAAGAGGTAACATGTCTAGTAAGCTAAGTTTCCTGATCCCAGGTTCCCTGCTCTTTCCTTTACACCATATGAGGCCAAGAGTGTTTCACAGCCAAATTCCTAGAAAAGAGCCTTTTGGTCATTGCTTCTACTTCCTGCTCACCCAATTCCAATCTACCACAATTGCTCTCTCCAAGACTATCTCTGATCTCCCCTGCTAAGCCCAGTCCCCAATTTAATTGAGCTATCTTCAGCCTGCGGCCCTGCTGACCACCTTGGTCTCTTCTCCCTTGGCTTTTGTAACAAGGAAGACTATCACTGCAATTGGGTTCTCCCACATATCTGGTCATTCCTTCCCAGTTTCCTTTGTGCACCATCATACCATGTTTGAATCTCTCCCAAACCTCTGTCCAAGGATCCCCCTTCATCTCCCATACCTAAGACTTGCTGATTCTACCTCTACTATGTCTCTGGCACCTCTTCCCATATCTGCTCTCAAAGCCACCAACACAATTCAATCCCTAAACTAGGTTGTAATCTCCTCCAATATCCCCTTTTGCAAAATAATCTTAAAGGATAGATGTAATCATGTCACAATCTTCAGTGGCTCCCTAATCCTTCTAGCATAAAATGCAAACTCTTTAGCCTAGCATTGCAAGCCTCCATAATCTGCCTCTACCTTCTTTTCCAGACTTATCTGCTATTACTTCCTTTAATGAACTCTAGATTCCAGCTAAGTTGTTTTCCAAACTTTACAGTTCATATCCTTTGTTTCTTTTTTTTGACTGTAATGCAGTCAGTCCTAAGCTTGCTTTTGATAATCTTTCAAGGCTCAGCTCAGGTGCCATCTCTTCCCTGATACCTTTAGCCTCACTGCTCTCTTTCCTAAATCCACCTTATATTTCTTTACCTATTAAACTTTCCCCCCAAATATTCTCCCCAATCTCATCCCCAGGAATATAAGCTACTTGAAAGCAGGGACTGCTTTGTTCTTGTCCTTATATCTCTCAAGTTTAGCACAATGTCTTACACACGGTAATCATGTGGTGTTTTAATTGCTGAAGTCTGTTTTGAAATACATAATGCCTATATCACACTACACTGACTCCTTTGAGCAATTACTCTTCTCCAGTTGGTCTGCTTCAATATTAAAAATGTCATTATGTGCAGTAACAGTAAATGGCTAGAAAATGCAGCAATAGGGTGAACAGCAGGATGAGAATGAAGTGTTAGAACAGCATGGGAGACAAAGTCAAAGAACTCATGGCACTTAGAACATTAGAGTTGGAAGAAACTGTAGAGATCATTTAGGAAACTCATTTCTTCTTTGACAAAGTTATCAGAATAGTAAGATAGATCCACAGACTATGTGGATTCCAGCATAGCATCTGACAGTGTCTTTCACACTCCCCTTGGGGTCAAGACGGAAAAATACGAATTGGATGAATTAAGTGAATTAAGAACCAGTTTTAACCAAGGAAGAGTCATTAAGGTCAACTTTTTTTTTTTTTAAGGTCAACTTTTAAGAGAGTCTCCAGTGACGTGCCCAAGGGGGCTTTACTTATACTTGTACAGTTCATAGGTAAAAGTCGGATTAAAATATACAGGCATGTTTATCAATTGTGCAAATGAAAGAGATGCTAACCCACAGTATGACAGTCAGGATCCAAAAATCTCAACAAGTTAAAAAAATTAGATGACTATAAGACAAATCAATAAATACATGTGAAGTCCTATACATAGGCTAAAATTAAGTGGGGGGGAGAAGAGGGAAGAGCTAGTTAAATAAAGATTTGTATTAAAAAGCTATGAGAATTTTAGTGGCCCACAAGTTAACTACATATAAAATGTGACCTGGCAGCCAAAAAACCTGTGACCTTACTTTTGAGTTCACAGAGGCATTGTGTCCATAGTTAATAATAATTTAAACAGCACTTCGAGATCTATAAAGCCCTTGACAAATATATCATTTTACTTTCTCAGTAATCCTAGGATGTAGGTGTTATTATTATCCTCATTTTACAGATGAGGAAATTAAAGGAGAAGTGTCTTGTCCAGGGTCATTTAGCTAGTATATCTGAGTCATATTTGAATTCAGAAATCCTAGATTTCAAGCCCAATACTCTGTGCACTATGCCACCTAGCCACTTTAGTCAGTACTCTTCTTGCTTGGAGTACTCTATTCAGTTGCCATTTTGCTATAGTTTAGGGAGGACATTACTGTTCAGACTGATTGAGGGAACAGATGTTTAGCCAGGAGAAGAGAAAGCCTAAGAGACAAATAATACCTCAAGTATTTGAAATCACTTGAAAGAGGAATTGTACTTCTTGTTCTTGTTCCCAGAAGGGAGAATTACAAGCAATGGGTAGAAATTGGAGGCAGAATTGTTTCTACTGGGCCTATATCCCAGAGATCTTAAAGGAAGGAAAGGGCCCCACATGTGCAAGAATGTCTGTGGCAGCCCTTTTGGTAGTGGCAAGAAACTGGAAATTTATGGATGCTCTTAAGTTGGAGAGTGGCTGAATAAATTATAATACATGAATGTCATGGAATATTATTGTTCTGTAAGAAACAACCAACAGGATGATTTCAGAAAGGCCTGGAGACCTGCAGGAACTGATGCTGAATGAAATCATCAGAATCAGGAGATCATTATTCATGGCAACAACAAGATTATACAATGATCAATTCTGATAGGCATGGCTCTTTTCAACAATGAAGTGATTCACAACCAGTTCCAATTGTTTAGTGATGAAGAGCGTCATTTACATCCAGAGAGAGGACTGTGGGAAATGTGATTCGTAACATAGCATTTTCACTTTTTGTTGTTTGCTTGCATTTTATTTTGCTTCTCTTTTTTTCTTGTGCGGCACAATAATTATATAAATATGTATGTATGTATTGGATTTAACATATATTTCTACCATATTAAACATATATTGGACTACTTGCCATCTAGGGGAGGGAGTGGAAGAAGGGGGGGACTGGAATACAGGGTTTTGCAAGGGCTACTGTTGAAGAATTGTCCACACGTGTTTTGAAAAATAAAAAAATTTAATTAAAAAAAAAGAAAAGAAAGAAATTAAAGGCAGATTCAACTGAATATAGGGAAAAAATTTCTTAGCAATTAGCTGCTCAAAAGTGAAATGGGTTGTTAATAGAGGTGATAAAAGTTCTCCCACTCCAGAAGATTTCTCTCAGAGATCACATAAACCACCATAGGAAGTTGGAGAGAAGTTTCTTAATCAAGAGTAGTTTAGACCGGGGCAGCTAGGTGGCGCAGTGGATAGAGCACCAGCCCTCAAGTCAGAAGGACCTGAGTTCAAATGTGGTCTCAGACACTTAACACTTCCTAGCTGTGTGACCCTGTGCAAGTCACTTAACCTCAATTACTTCAGCAGAAAGCTTAAAAAAAAAAAAAAAAGAGTAGTTTAGATCAATTTAGGTCATTTTCAACTCTGAGTCTCTTCAGTTCAGTGCCTCTGACTCACAGCAAGAAAAAGACTCACAAAAACAAAGAAACTTGCTCAAAACCGCATAGGGAGGGGCAGCTAGATGGTCCAGTGGACAGGCTCTCAAGTCAGGAGGAGCTGAGTTCACAGCTGGCCTCAGATACTTAACACATTAACTGTGTGACTCTGGGCAAGTCATTCAACTGCAATTGTCAAAAACACATAAAAGAATTAGCAATGAAATCAAGCTTAGAATGCAAGGGCCTGACAATTCTCTGGAGTAATGGAATTTTGGATCTCTGAGGTTCTCTAGTCCAACCTCAACCCCAAATGTTAATTCCATCTACATTTACAAGTCATCCAAATTCCATTCAAAGACTTTTCTTAACAGGAAAAACAAAAAATTGGTCCTTCAATGATGCTTTTTCCTAAACTATATATTTTTCAAATACCTCCAAACCAAGAAAATATAGCATGGCACATTTCTAACAAATACAACCCCTCTTCTGCTCCATCTCCTATCCTATTCTGTGCCCAAGCTTCTGATGGGACCTGCTTGTGTGATCCATGGCTGGACCACTGTGAGTGGTCTAAGTGGCAGAAAAAGTATCCCTCTGCATTGTGGCAAGGGAAGAAGATTTTACACTAATGAAATTACAAGTCCCTTCAAAAAACAAAACAAAGCTCAGCACTGCAGGCAATGTTTTTTGTTGATTTTTTTAAAGAGAAAAGAAATAACTGATGACTGCTGTTGAGAAGTTTACAATCTAACTGAGGAGAAAACTGTATGTGTTAAAGCAAAAAGAGTACTGGGATCAGACTTGTCTTTCTTATTCAATGAATCATCTTGGCAAGTCACCTCACATTTCTCAGAGGAGCTTTGGTTTGCCCGTCTGTGAGTGAAGATGGACACTACTTCCATTTCCTTCCTTACAGGGCTAATATAAAAAAAAGTGTTTTTGTTAACTTTAAAGTGCTACATAAAGGTATGAAATTACTAGTTAAGCTCCTATAATAACCACTCACATTTAAAAAATATGTTCCTTCCAACAACCATGCCATTATTAATAATCCTTTGACAAAGAAGAAAAGAGATTCATGGAGTTAAAAGGTTTGCCCAGAATTATCCAGCCAATAACAATCAAAGCTGAGATCCAACCTCTGCTCCAGATTACAGAATTCCTTCCCATCTGCTACACTGACAACTGCTTTGAAAAAAAAGTGTGCTGAATTATATTACTTGGGGTCCTTTCAAGCTTTGGCTTGATCTAACTTAAAACTTGTATTTCCCTTTTTTGCTACTACCAAATTCTGCAACCTTCAGAGACAACAAATGGAAAGCCACTTTAGGGCAAGATCTTCTAACTTCTCTATTCTACCACATTCTATTTATCTTACAATCTTTAAATAGCCTGAATTGACTTCTTAAGTTCAGTTCTTTAGAACAGCAAGTCACATCTGCAAATTTGCATACCCTGTGATTGCCTATCAACTAAATATCTTTAAGCATCTAGGATAGCAGAGAATTCTATTTCCTCAGACGAATCAAAGCCCTCTTTCACACCTTAGTTTATGAGTTGCTGTGGCCAGAAACAGCCAACTCAGTAGCCAACCCCCTGAAATGAGCATCTCTATAGTTGGGCTGGACCTCAAATACTTGACAAGTTCACTAACAGACCAATATTCAAAGCCTTCCAAGCTAGGCAAGACCTGTCACAGTCAATGTCTCATTGGTATAGTATACAATGAGCCAAAAGTTATCTCCATATTAGAAGGAAGTTTCAAGAAGACTAAACTATGCTACAACAATAGGATATAAGAACTGGCCTTACAAGATCTGTTAGTCCAGGAATTCTTATTATTTTTGTCTCAGACTCCTTTAACAATCTTGTGAAACCTATGAATCCCTTAGCATTTTTAAATGCTGAATAAAATAAATGGAACTACATAGAAAACCACAAGCTAGCTGTAAAAAAGATGTAATTTGTTTTCCATCCAAGTTTACAGAACCTCAGAAATCTAGAGGAGATCAGTCCTAAACTCTCTTATCTCCCTAGATACTACTTCTCTTAATGATCTCATCAACTGCCAGGGATTTAATTACCATCTCTATTGTTGATGATTTCTCAAATCTACTTATTCAGGTCCTAGATCCCAGCTAACCTCCAATCTCACATCTCCAAATGCCCTCAGACTTCTGAAATTGGATGTCCAGTGATTCCATACCTAAAACAAGACTCATTATCTTTCTCTCTCAATCTTTCCCCATCTGCAAACTTCACTATTACAGTGAAAGGGGCAGGAGTTGGAAAAACCACTTTAGGAAAAGAACTTGCATCAAGAACAGGACTGTCATGCATAAAAATGTGGGTGAATTAGCACAAGGACAGTTACATGATGGCCTTGATGAAGAATATGAATGCCCCATTTTGGATAAGAGAGTAGTTAATGAGTTAGAAAATAAAATGTCCATTCCAAATAACGGATGATAGGATAAAATATTCGGGAATCTATCTGCCAAGGAAAAGTCAGAAACTATCCGAACTAAACTACAAAACACTTTCCACACAAATAAGATCAGACCTATTCAATTGGAAAAACATTAAGTGCTCATGGGTAGGCAGAGCGAATATAATAAAAATGACAATACTACCCAAACTAATCTACTTATTTAATGCCATACCAATCAAACTCCCAAGAAATTATTTTACAGATCTAGAAAAAATAGTAGCAAAATTCATTTGGAAGAACAAAAGGTCAAGAATTTCAAGAGAATTAATGAAAAAAAAAAAAAGGCAGATGAAGGTGGCCTTGCTGTACCAGATGTAAAACTATATTATAAAGCAGGGGTCATCAAAACCATTTGGTACTGGCTAAGAAATAGAGCAGTCCATTAGTGGCATAGGATAGGTTATCAGGACAATCTAGGCAATAACTTTAACAATTTAGTGTTTGATAAACCCAAAGACCCCAGCTTCTGGGATAAGTACTCACTATTCGGCAAAAACTGCTGGGAAAATTGGAAACTAGTGTGGAAGAAATTAAGGCTGGACCCATACCTAACACCACATACCAAGATGAAATCTAAATGGGTTCATGATCTAGATATAAAGAGTGATATTGTAAGCAAATTAGAGGAACATAGTATAGTTTACCTCTCAGACCTGTGTAGATGGAATAAATTTATGTCCAAAGAAGATCTGGAGCTCTTAATTGAACACTATCTAGATAATTTTGATTATATTAAGTTAAAAAGTTTCTGTACAAATAAAACTAATGCAGACAAGATTAGGAGGGAAGCATCAGATTGGGAAATCATCTTTACATTTAATGGTTTTAATAAAGGCCTCATTTCTAAAATATATAGAGAATTGTCTCATACATATAAGAATTCAAGCCACTCTTCAATAGATAAGTGGTCAAGGAATATGAACAATTTTCAGATGATGAAATTAAAACCATCTCTAGTCATGAAAAGGTGCTCCAAATCACTATTGATCAGAGAAATGCAAATTAAGACAACTCTAAGGTACCACTACACACCTGTCAGATTGGCTAAAATGACAGGAAAAGATAACGATGTATGTTGGAGGGGATGTGGGAAAACTGGGACACTAATACATTGTTGGTGGAACTGTGAACAGATCCAACCATTCTGGAGAGTAATTTGGAGCTATGCTCAAAAAGTTATCAAGCTGTGCATACCCTTTGACCCAGCAGTGTTTCTACTGGGCCTATATCCCAAAGAAATCTTAGAGGAGGGAAAGGGCCCTACATGGGCAAGAATGTTTGTGGCAGCCCTTTTTGTAGTGGCTAGAAACTGGAAACTGAATAGATGCCCTTCAATTGGAGAGTGGCTGAATAAATTATGGTATATGAATGTTATGGAATATTATTGTTCTGTAAGAAGCGACCAGCAGGACGATTTCAGAGAGGCCTGGAGAGACTTGCATGAACTGATGCTAAGTGAAGTAACAGAACTAAGAGATCATTATACACAGCAACAACAATATTACATGATGATCAATTCTGATGGACATGGCTCTCTGCAACAAAGAATTGTCTCAAACCAGTTCCAATTGTTCACTGAAGAAAGCCATATACACCCAGAGAGAGGGATATGAAATATGGACCACAACATAACATTTTCACGCTCTCTATTGAGGTTTGCTTGCATTGTGTTTCCTTTCTCTGATTTTCTTTTTTTTTTCTTGCACAACTTGTCAAGTATTTCAACATTATTAACATGTAATGGACTTCCTGTCATCTAGGGGAGGGGAGGGGACTGGGGGTAAAATCTGTAATGGAAAGCTTTGCAAAGATCAATGCTGGGGAACTACCCATACATGTTATACAAATAAAAAGCCTTAATAAAAAAAAATAAATAAAATGAAAGGAATTATTGCTGATTATCATAGCTATGACTTAATCCCCAAACAATGATTTCATATAGTTTTTTGTGCTTCAAACAGACAATTCCATGTTATATACAAAACTTGAAAACAGGAGATATAATGTAAAGAAACTACAGTACAATATTCAGTGTGAAATTTTCCAAATTCTTTATGAAGAAGCCATGGCCTCGTACATGAGATAGTACACTGGCTGCTCAGCAGTATACCAGAAAACTAGAAAGTAATTTAAATCAGATAATGAAATGAATTAAGGAGCAGATGAAAGATAATAATTGAACCTTGAGGTCAAAGAATAGACTTTCAAGGCTTACTACCTAATGGTTATATTATTTTCTTGATGATCTCTCCCTTCACATGCCATAAAAATTAAGACAATATACTCCAATTTTACTATCCAAGACTGGTGTAGAAGTAGCAGGTGGACAATCCATGAGGTTGAGTTATGGCTGAATAAATTTTTTCTTCATGAGAAAACTGGAAACCTCCAAATACAAAGAACAAGATATTAAGGACTTTTTAAATTTAGGAAACATTCAGTATTTTCATTTAATTTGGTTAAAGGCTAAAGATGACGTAAATCTGAGAAAACAGGTAGAAATTTTTAATACCTGACAAAGAGAAAATGAAGATCAGGAGAAATTGGTGACATAAATGAAAGAATCTAAGGATAAAGAGATATGTATGCATATCTATACAAATTAAGTACTCTACCAGTGGTGCATTGCCATGTGCGTGCGTGCGTGTGTGTGTGCGTGCGTGTGTGTGTGTAATCTTGGTTATAGATTAGGATAATCACAAAGTAAATGGCGAAATCTTTGAAAAAATAGCATATTTTTTTTAAATAGAAGAGTTCACCAAGCTCTTTTGCTTATAAAATCATCCCTGATACTAGCACTGATATTAGTCTCTATAGAATAAGTCAATCATGTTTTTCATATGTAGAAGGAAAATAGCAAAGTCTTCTGTGTATCCATGAAAATTGTAAATACTAACTTACTGCTTAATTTCAATCTTGTAAAGTTACATGAAAATTCATGTGATAATGCTTTGCCACTTTATAGTAGGTAGAATTTGAATCCAGGTCTTCCTGATTGCCAGTCTAGCATGCTACACCACAGCTAACACTTTAAAAATTATAATAGCTAATATTTACATAGTATTTTAAGGCTTTCAAAGCACTTTACACAGTTTCATTTGATCAACACAATCCTGGGAAGTAGGTGCTATCATTAGCCCTATTTTACAAATGAGGAAATTAAACCAAGAGAGTTTAAGTGACTTCCTTGCCTGTAAATGTCTGAGCAGGCCTTAACATCCAGGCCTTCCAGACTCCCTGCAATCTATCTAGCACACCTTTCTCAGCTCTGAAGTAATGGCTTCAATTTTCTTCAACTTAGTTTACTGATCTGTAAAATAGTCAGGCCCCAATTGTACCTAAGGTCTCTTTCCAGTGTTAAAACGCCATGATTTTGATGATTCTAGATTCTAGATTGGTTTAACTGTCACCAACTCACTTTGTCTACTTTGAGAGATGGCAGCAAAAAAATTATCCAAGGTTGGAAACCTGGTTGGAGAAGCCACAGAGGAGTAACTGGTCTTTAACAAAGTTGAAATACTCAATTCTATCAATTACCCTTAATGTATACATTCAATGCAATGTTCCTTGGACACATTATGTGCATTTCTTGGGAATCTCCCTCCATTATCTGAGTCTTATCCTTTTTCCAATATGCAGCACAAATCCCTCATACTCTATGAAGCCTTCCCTCAACCACCAGGAACTCAGAGAATCAAAGAATGTTAGATCTGGATTGGTTTTAGGGATTAATTTCTCCAGCATCCTTATTTTTTGGATGAAAAAAATGAAACAAAAATGGCAAGTCAGTTGTCTAAGACTGTCTAAGACAAGTTAGTGTTGAAAGAGCCGAGTCCAACTGGTGCATTGTTGGTGGAGCTGTGAACGGATCCAACCATTCTGGAGAGCAATTTGGAGCTATGCTCAAAAAGTTATCAAACTATGCATACCCTTTGACCCAGCAGTGTTTCTATTGGGCTTATATCCCAAAGAAATCATAAAAGAAGGAAAGGGCCCCACATGTGTAAGAATGTTTGTGGCAGCCCTTTTTGTAGTGGCTAGAAACTGGAAACTGAATAGATGCCCATCAATTGGAGAATGGCTGAATAAATTATGGTATATGAATGTTATGGAATATTATTGCTCTGTAAGAAACGACCAGCAGGACGATTTCAGAGAGGCCTGGAGAGACTTGCATGAATTGATGCTGAGTGAAGTGAGCAGAACCAGGAGATCATTATATATGGCAACAACAATACTATATGACGATCAGTTCTAAGTGACATGAGTCTCTTCAATAATGAAATGCTTCAAACTAATTCCAATTGTTCAGTGAAGAAAGCCATATACACCCAGAGAGAGGGATGTGAAATGGGGACCATAACATTTTCACATTCTCTATTGAGGTTTGCTTGCATTGTATTTCCTTTATCGAATTATTCTTTCTTGTAGATATTTCTCCTACACAAAAAATGATGTGTGGCAATAACTATGCATATATTCGATTTCTTAAGTATTCTAACATAATTATCATGTAGTGGATATCCTGCCATCTAGGGGAGGAGTGGGGAGTAGGGGGGAAAAATTTGTAACAGAAGGCTTTGTAAGGGTTAATGTTTAGGAATTACCCATACATATGTTTTGCAAATAAAAAGTATTAATAAATAAATTAAAAAAAAAAAAAGAAAGAAAGAAAGAGCTGAGTCCAGAACTTAGTGATTCTCGTGGAATCTATCAAAGAGCTTTTGGATGTGGAGTCTAAGGCCAGAGGTCCAATTCCAACTCTATTCATTCTTTATATGTCACTTAATCTTCCTGAGCCGCAGTTTCCTCATATGAAGGAGGGGCATGGACTAGAAGAGCTGTAAAAATTTAGACCTAGGTTCTTTAGTCACTGAATTATACAAGAAGAAAAGGAACTCAGAGGTCACTTAGCCCATTCCCATCAAGAACAAACCCAATAGAACTTCTTAACTGTGTGACTCTGGGCAAGTCATGTAACCCCAATAACCTTAGCAAAAAAAAAGAGAGAGAGATCCAATAAATGGTTATTTCACTTGAAAACCTTTACTCAGCACACTTTGAACTGTGACATTTTCCCTTAAACATTCTAGAATTTTTTTTTTTTTGCTGAGGCAATTGGGGTTAAGTGACTTGCCCAGGGTCACACAACTAGGACGTGTTAAGTGTCTGAGGCCAGATTTGAACTCAGGACTTACTGACTTCAGGGCTGGTGCTCTATCCACTGTACCACCTAGCTGCCCCAACATTCTAGAATTTTTAAAATATCTCCATGAAAAAACATACCAATATGTGTGCATGTATGTATTTGTGTATATATGAAGTATCAATCCCATACTCTCCTAGTTTTCTAGGTATATATGTGAATGTTTTCTATTTTATATGTGTGTGTATATGTGTGTGTGTGTGTATATGTGTGTATATATATATATATATATATATATATTTTTATATATATACTGTTTTCTATTTTAACTTCCTTTTGACAGTAGAAAACTATTATTTATATACTCCTGAATATTCTCTTTTTAAGGTTTTCTATTTTAACTTCCTTTTGACAGTAGGAAACTATTTACATACGCCTGAATATTCTCTTTTTAAGGTTTTCTATTTTAACTTCCTTTTGACAGTAGAAAACTATTATTTATATACTCCTGAATATTCTCTTTTTAAGGTTTTCTATTTTAACTTCCTTTTGACAGTAGGAAACTATTTACATACTCCTGAATATTCTCTTTTTAAGGTTTTCTATTTTAACTTCCTTTTGACAGTAGAAAACTATTATTTATATACTCCTGAATATTCTCTTTTTAAGGTTTTCATGACACTTCTTTCATGGTTCTCTTCCTGTCTGACCACTTCTCAGCCTCTTAGCTTCTTAAATGGTATACTCCAAGGTTCTATCATGGATTTTATATTCTCTCTCTTCAGTATCTTCCTTGATGAGCTCATCAGCTTTAACAGGTTCAATTGTTGTTTGTCCCTCGTTCTCAAGGAGGACTATGACATCAGGGAGGTGATATCATGACATGCAAGTGAACTGGATTTAAGGGAGGGAGTGCTGGGCAAGGTCACTTGCCTCACTTTGTACACCAGAGCCATCTAGGTCCAGTGGCCAGATATACAGATCAGGATGACTAAGATGGATGAAATGGGAGACACTAGCCTTTTTTAAGCTAAGGTCTTCAACAGGTCTGAGTTTGACTGAGGCCACATCCATTGGGTGATTAAAACTAGGTAGCACTTGAGGCAAAGAATCTCCTTTTTAGCCTAGTCCCCAAAAATCTAAATAAATGAATGAATGAATTTGACTTTGGAAGGGGAAGACTCTCAGGGTTTCTGGTCAAAGCAGAAATGACTGCACATTCAATCTGAGTCAATCAGGACCCAAACAATGACTACTAAGTGGGATATGGCTTAGAATCTATTGATGGCCAATTAGAATCAGATTGTTTTTGATTTAAGGTTTGATCCTTAAGAAATCAAGCCAATAAACCCAAAATATCTTAGGAGAGTTCAGAGGTACAAAAAAAGGGGAAAAAAATGTTTTTAAGAGTACCTGTAGGTAAGGGTATAATACCCTATATGGACAGAGGGACAAAGTGGGGGGGGGGAAAGGAGGGGGAAGAGAAAGAGGAAGGGAGGGACAAAGGGAGAGAGGAAAGGTGGGGAGGAAAAAAGGAAAGAAAGAGGGAGAAAGGAAGAAAGGAAAGAAAGAAAGGAATGAATTATTTCTCTATAGATGACTCAAATCTATCCTGCCTTGGTTTCTCTCCTGAGCTCCAGTCCTATACTACCAATTGCTTATTGGGCATTTTCAACAAGATGTCCTGCAAAAATTTCAAAATCCATTTTCAAAACAGTGCTCATCATTATTCTCTCCACTCACTCCATTTTGGACCCTCTGGCTATTACTGTAGATACTGTAATTATCCAACATAATTCAAGTCACTCAGTTACACTTTAATCCTCTACTCCTTTCTTTCCCTCACTTCACATCAAATCAGTTTCCAAACTTGCTATTTCTATCTCTGCAACATCTCACACCTTCCTCTTCTTTCTCCTCACTGCCAATTCTCCAATTCTGGCTCTGAACACCTCTCATACTGCACCTGCCCTCTATCTTAACTCATTTCCTTGACTCTGGCTTCTCCCCACTCCACACAGTTGTTAAAGTGATTTTCCCTACAGTACAGATATGACCATGGCACTCCTTTACTTAAATTTCTCTAGTTTCCTATGATTTCTAAGATAAAAATAAATTTTTTTGGTTTCCAAAATTCTTCACAATCTGGCCCCAATTCACCTCTCCAAACATGTTGACCACTATTCCATTCACATACTCTGGTCCTACCACACTTGCCTTCTTATTCTTCTTCACATACAATACTCCCAAACTCATTTCTGTGACTTTGCTCAGGTTGTCCTTTGTGCCTAGAATGCATTCCTTCCTTACCTCTTTGAAATTCTTATTTCCTTCAAGCCTCAGGTGATTTTACTTTCTACCCTGGAGGCCTTTAATGACCAGGTCCCACCACTCAAGCTACTAGTATTATTCCCCTACACAATATGCCTTGAATTTATGTTGTACATACTTACCCATGTACATGGTTGATTCCCTTTGTAGAATGTAATTACCTGGAGGACAAAGTCTTTATCTTCTGTCTTTACATTTCTATTACCTATTGTGCTTAATAAATAATTGATGACTAATAATGAGGAAACCAGTCTAACTGAAAGACAGGATATATGTTGGGGAGGGGTCACTGTGTAACAATCTATTTGCTAAAGGCTGTCAGACATGTGGCAGAGATTCTTTAATTCAAAAAAGAACAAATCTTAAGGGCTGTTGCTAGCTTTGGGTAGTATTACAAGCTTCAGACAACCCATGCCCCACTTCACACAAAAGGTTTCTTCCTTCCAATATTTATTTTCCAAACAGTCTGCTTTTCTCCTACCATATTTCCTAAGACTTGCTATAGAGAAGTAACCAAACTCAGCTTAATGTCCATTATGACTAAAGTTACTAACATATGCTTTAGGGACTTGAATCATGTCAGCAAGCCCCTAAGCCACTGACAAGGGTCCACTCCTATAACTTATTCTCATGACTTTCAATCCAGACCATCATATAAACTGCAAAAACAGTCTTGGTGAAAAAAAACATCAAAATAATCTAAACTCAAAGATCACTAGACAAAGAGTGTGTCAATTTCCCCCAACAAAAGGAAGGTTTCCAGGAGGCATTCTAAGCACAAAAACATAATAGCTTCACAGAAGACAAGATGGACTCAGGTGAAGAGAACTCTGAAAGGGGAACAATAGAATAATGAATGAAAAAAGAAGATAAGGATTTCAAGGGGAAAGTAAAGAGAACCATATGGGATAGGAAAGAACAGGCAGTTGGGGGAGAAAAGGGGAGAGGCCAAAAAGAGCAAATGAGAGGAGAGGACTGAAGACAGTTGGGGGGGAAATGAATTAAATGAGAGACAGGAGAAGATGGGGCAGCTGTGCAAGGGAGGAAGCAGAAAGAAGAGAAGATGATGTAGGGGGAAATAGGATAGGGAAGAAAAGAGGAAGGTGTAGGAGATGGGGTGAGGGGGTGAGAAAGCAGAGAGTAGATAGGATTGGGTGAAAAGAGAGGAGGTAGGAAGAGTCCAGATGGGGAGGAAGAGGAGGTGAAGTGGGGGTGAGGGAGAAAAGATGAGAAGCAGGAGAAAAGAATGGGAAGAAAGGAGACAGGAGGAAGAATAGGTGGGGGAGAGGAGAAAATAGAGACAGAGGAGATAAAGTTTAGAGAAAGGCTAGGGGAGGAAACGCAATGCAAAAAGGGCAAGAGGAAAAGATAGGATACAGGGGGAAATAGGAGAAGCAAATAGGGTGCAGGGCATAGAGGGAGAGTGGGGGGGTTGGAGAGAAGGAGGCAGGAAGAGAAGAGGTACAAATAGAAAGGACAGAAGGAGATGGAGCAGAGAGAAAGAACAGGAGAAGGAATGGGGAAAAGAGAAAGAAGCAGATGGGGTGAAGGAGGAACAGCAGGAGAGGTAGGGGAGAAAGGAAAGGAAGAGATGGGGTGCTGAGAAGAGGGACAGAACAAGGCGACAGGGACAGGAAGAGACGGGGTGCAGAGAGAAGGGATAGAGGAGGAGATGGAAGACGTGGAGAGACAGGAGGAACTGGAGTGCAAGGGAAAGAAAGGAGAACAGCCAGGAAGAGCGGAAGGGGGAAGGCAGCAGGAGCTGAGGGTGGGGCAGAGAGAGAGCAGGGTCAGGGGTCAGAGTCAGTAGGTGAGGCGGGTGGGAGGACGCGGGCGCGGGCCCCCAAGAGAGAAGGAGGAGGAAGGGCAGGGACTGAGCGGAAGAAGCGAGGTCAGAGATCCCAGCTCAAGCTATTACGGCCAGGCTCGGCCTCCAGGCCCAGCTCCTCACCTTCTCCAACAACCCGCTCTTGTTGCTGCCGCCTCGCCCTGGGGACTGAGACGGCGGGGTCGATGTCCCGGTCGCAGACGCCGCCACGGGCAGCGAAGTAGCTCCAGCCGCGGCCGCCGCAGCCATCTTGTCTCTCTCTCTCCCTCCTCTCCTACTTGTCTCCAACCCATTGGCTGACGCCGACGCCCCGCGCAGGGGTCGACGGGATCTGTAGTTCCATCGACCGCCGGATATCGTCAGCGGAAGCGAACAGCGTGGCATCTTGGGACCTGTAGTCTCGTTTAGACCAGACCTCCGGTTGCTGAAGACTAGGCCCCGTGGCGTCCTGGTTGCTAAGGGGCGAGGAAGGGAATGGCGCCGCCGACAAGCAAGCCCGATCCCGGCTGGGGCCCCGGCTCCGGCCACGGAGGAGAAAAAAGCGACTGAACCACTGTACTTCTCCTTCCCGGGAGCGTGGTAGGAGGAGGAGACGCTGCCGGGTCAGGTGCGACTTGAAAGTTTTAGGAGCTCGAGGTGGGGAGGAGGTTTGGAAAGGGAAGGGGTGTGAGGGAGAGGAGGTGGAAGGAGAGGCGATGGCCCAGAACCGTGTTTGTAATGTTGACTACTCTGGCCCTGGGGCAGCTTAGACGGGTCTTGCTCCCTTGTATCTCACACTTCCCAGATAGTAACAGTAGCGTTAGACGCACCTTTATAGTAGTGTAGGCTCTGTGACCGACCCCCCTCTTTTGGGCAACCCTGTCACCTGGTACTGACTGGCATTCAAAAACCCTTCCCCACCTGGCCCCCTCCTACCTTTCCGGTGTTCTTACACCGCAGTCCTCTCCCTACCCTTACAGGGGTCTTCAGTGACATAACCATCTCCAACTCCATGACTTGCCCCTGGCTGTCCCCCATGTTTGCTGTGCTCTCCCTCCTCATCCCCTTTCCTGGCTTCCCTAGCTTCCTTCAAATCCCAGATAAAGTGTCCTCTTCTGTTCCAAATCTTTTCTACTCCACCTTTCCCCACCCCCACCCCCCTACTCAGTACATTCACATCTCATTAACACTGTATACATCTGGTATGTACATAGTTATTTGTGTGCTGTTCCCTCCATTAGGAGGTGAACTCCTTGAAAGAAGGGACTGTATTTTTCCCTTTTCTTATATCAAGCTTAACACAGTGCCTGGAACATAGTGGTTTAAAAGTGCTTAAGAAAAGATTTCCTTGTGCTGTGTACAAAGCAATAGCAATTTTGTGGAATGATCAGCTGTGAATGACTTTGCTATTCTCAACAATACAGTGATCCAAGACTACTCCGAAGAACTTATGATGAAAAATGCTGTCCACAATCAGAAAAAGAATTGATTGTGTCTGAATACAGATTGAGGCATACATTTTTTTAACTTTATTTTTCTCAAAGGTTTTTTTTTGGGGGGGTATGGGAGAAGATCTATGTTTTCTTTTGCAACCTAACTTTTATAGAAATGTTTTGCATAACTTCACATATACCTTCTCAATGGGATAGGAAAGGAGAGAATCTGGAACTCAAAGTTTTAAAAACAAATGTTAAAAATTGTTTTACATATAACTGCAATATAATATAATAAATATTGAATATGTATAATAATAATAAATAATAATAAATAATTGAATAATATTCAATAATATTCAATAATAAAATATTGAATAAATGGGAAAACCCCAAACCTAACCTTGATCATCTAGTTTAAAAAAAAAGAAAGAAAAAATATTTCTTGACTGACTGTCAGGTTGGGTATTCTGAGTATACATTAACTATCTTTTGATAATCATCTAGAATACACAATTAGAACAAAATAAAGGTATTTACTGAAATAGTGAGAAAAGTAGTAAAAACATCTGCCACCATGAATGTGCACACACACCCACAAATACAGAGTTCCAGAAGGAAGATTGATGTTCTTAGAGTTAGCAATTGAAGAGGGCCACAAGTAGTGGTCAAGACCTCTTATGGCTCTATGGGAGACTGTGGGAAGAAAGGGGCATAACCTTTTGTGATATTCTCGAACTACTGTTTTTGGGGTGCTATATCTCTTTTGAGTTGCTCTGCTGCAACTCTCCTACATGGAGGATAAAGCACTTATGCTTCGCCATAGTGTCTATAATCTCCTGCTTGGGACTCATCTGAAATCCTGGCCTAGGCTACTTCTATGTACTTTCAGAAAGAATTGGCATCTATAAGCAAAGGTCTCAGCTCTAACACCTACCATCTGCCGAGAAGGATCCTATCTCCAATCACTCAACTCTTTTCTACAGGGTATTGCCACGTGTGTCTGCTATAAGAGAACACCAGTGATATAGGAAGATATCCTAGAAACTGTAGTTTCCCAGAGGCAAAAAGAAAAAGGTAAAAAAAAAAAAAATAGCTGAGTCTTTCCCCCCAAAACAACTTTTTTTTTTTTTTAAAGGACATCAGGCAAGGAATTGAAATTGAGGAGAGCCCATTAATTGAAGAATGGCTGAACAACTTGTGGTTTGTTATTATGATGAAATTCTAATGTACTTTAAGAAATGATGAGCAGGATAGTTTCAAAAAAAAAATAAAAAGCTGGGAAGATTTAGATGAAGACTGTTGCAAAGTGAAGTGAGCAGAACCAGAGAAGGTGGTACATAGTAACAACAATATTGTAACAATTGATCTACTGTGAAAGATTTAGCTATTCTGATGAATACAGTGATCCAAAATAATTTCAACGGACCCAAGATGAAAAATTCTGTCCACCTTCAGAAAGAGAGTAGATGGATTCTGGGTGCAGATAGTTTGTATGTTGAAGCATATTGTTTTTATTTTTCTTGCTTGTTTTTTGCAACATGGATATAGAAATATAGAAATGTGATGTCTGATTTCACATGTATAACTAACTGGTATCATATTTCTTGCCTTTTCAATGGGTGGGGGAGAGGTTAGAGAGAGGGAGATGATTTGAAACTCAATTTTTTTAAAAAAGTGAATGTTAAAAATAGAGGAAGAAAAAAAGGCTTCCAGGATCAGCTAATTACTAAAAGTTCACTATGTACCATAAGTTGCCTTTTAGTGATCAATGACCTATAATTCTATTGTATTAAAGAACTTCATATTTTATTGTCAGGTTTTTTAAAAGATAATTCCATTATATTCTATTGTATTATTTAGGAAAATTTTCTATACTTCCCTTACACTTATTCTATGTCATATATCATCATGCTGTTCAGTCATTTCAGTTGTATGTGACTCTTCCCGACCCCATTTGAGGTTTTCTTGGTAAAGATACTGGAGTGATTTACTATTGCCTTTTCCAGTTTATTTTACAGATGAGGAAACTGACACAAACAAGGTGAAATGACTTACCTATGTTCATATAACTAATAAGTATCTCAAGCCAGATTTGAACTAGGAAAGAGGGGTTTATCTACTGCATCACCTAGTTATCTCTGCTTACCACCCTAATATAGTCTTATTATCTATCATTGTATTAAGCATTCTTCTATGTCGCACCTTACTATGTTACATATATTATGATATTAGACAATGTTTTCTATCATACACTATTATAATCAACCATCTTTATATTATAATACAGTCGATCAATATTCTCTCACTTTCTCAACTTCAAGACTTCCCATGATTTTATTAGTAACTTCATTTTCACTTTCAAATTGGCAACCACCCACATTCCCCAGTACGTGTAGTAGAGAAAAATGAGAGGTGTTATGCCAGCAGTTCACCTCACCACTACTGTCCAGCCTAGCACAACAATATGGCCAGCTTTTCACTGGGGAATAGTTCAACCACAGAGCTGAAAGGGAGATTAGAGATGGCAGGTTCCCCCTTTCCCTTGGGGTTCTCTTAGGGTTCTTCTGACATTGCCACCCCATCCTTCCCTGTCCTACCCAGTGTTGCTTTTCTTCTCCTTTGCATTATATGAGTTAGTTCTTAATTATTGTTAGGAAGAGTACATAATATCAGAATTAATGTTTTGTTATAAAGAATAATGTGCAAAAAAGTGTATTTTCAGCAATCTCTAGCAAATGATTATGGTTTTTGGTTGTTATGGAAACTTAATCCTATTTCCCATAAATTCAGTGTCTCAGTGTTCATTGGTTTTGTTTGTTTGTTTTACTTTCAGATCACTTTCTAGAAACTTTAGTCCCATGAAAGTTGAGGATTTGACTATATATAATTTCCATTCCCTTTTCTTTTCCCAGTAAGATAACCTTTCATCCATTTCCCCAAAAGAGGGAGCTTGAAGCACCATCTCAATTCCACCTTGGAACCTACTTCCCTTTTCACAGGCTCAGGTCCCTTCAGCTTCCTAGCTATGGGGAAGATAGGATTACTTACAATGCTTTGGTAAGCAGGGAGTAACCAAATAACAGTCCTAGTAAGATGGCAAATCACTGGACCTTCTATCTACCCTGCCACTTAATCTTAAAATCCACGTAGTCAGGGCAGCTAGGTGGCGCAGTGGATAGAGCACCAGCCCTGAAGTCAGGACAATCTGAGTTCAAATCTGGTCTCAGACACTTAACATTCCCTAGCTGTGTGACCCTGGGCAAGTCACTTAACCTCAATTGCCTCAGGAAAAAAAAAAAAAAAACATATAGTCTTTCTGTCTGCCCTGCTGCAGAACTCTCAGAATCTATGAGTCTTCCTATTAACTCTTCCATGTGTGTTATTTCCCCCAATTAGTATGTAAGCTTCTTGAAATGAAACTTACTTTTCTTTGTGTTTCTGTTGTGGTAGCACAGTGTTTGGCACATAGCAAATACTCAGTAAATGCAAATTGTATTCCTTCACTCAATAAGTACCTGTTGGGTGCCAGACACTATGCTATATATAGGATATACAAAAATAAAATAATCTGTTCCCTTAAAGAGTTTACATGGAGGAATAACAATTACAAACAAGCTCACAAAATATTCAGAAACTAATTACAGGGAGGGTGGGGCACTAGTTACTGTAGAGATCAGGATATCTCCCAAATAGGAAGCAGTTGAGCTTCTGTGTAAGCTAGGAATTCAATAAAGTGGGAATGAGGAGGGAAGACAGTCCAAAGATATTGAAAATGGGAGATAGATGGTCCTGTTTAAAGAAAACAGTAGGCCAATTTGGCTGATCTTTAGAGTACAAGAAAGGAATAACACACAATAATGCTAGAAATATAGTTTGAAGCCAATATGTGAAGGATGTTAAATGCCCAGAAGAGAAATGTATATGTTTGCCAAGAAGTAATAGGTCATTACATACACCTATGGTTTAGGAATATCAGTTTGGCAGCCATGTATTAGTCACCCCCTTCACACATCATTATATTATAATATGTATTATTAACTGGTTGTGTGGAGTTGGTTCAAGGACTTCCTTGAGCAGTAAGGGTAGTAAGTCTTCATGTGACCATATCTTTCTATAGAAGGTATAGATAAGTTCTTTTGTGCCTCATAGAGTATGGATTTTACTGATGGGGGAAATGCACCTAAGATGAATTATTGTCCTCCACTTCAGAAATACTTTCACTCACCCTCAGTTTCTACCTGTTAGAAATACTTTTACCCATCCCAATTTCCACCTCTTCTTTTCAAGTTTCAGCTCAAGTTACCTCCTAGCTGATCCCTCCCAGTTCTTAGAACTGATTAAGGAATGGTAAGGGGGTCTCCTGAACTTGTTTTCTTGAGTGACCATATTTTCTAGAAACATTGGACTCAGGATATGTAGGAGGCCCTGAATGTGTCAGGGATGAAACCTTAACCTAATTTTAACCCTGAATTGACATAATGTGTTGTTACATCTAGAGCTGGACTTATGTGTCTTTGAGAGTCAAGACAGGTAACAGTTCTGCATTAAGCTGAAAAATTGCCTGGATCCTTTCTTATCCCCTTTCCCTCCTCCCTACTATTTTGCTTTTGAAAACCACTTCCCTCAAACAATCCTTCCCCTTTACAGCCCCACCCACCTCCTTTTTCCCCCCTTTCCCTCTAGTTTCCTTATAAGTACGTCTATTATTCCCTCAGAGCCAAATCTGATGAGATGGAGATTAACCCAATTCTCATTCCCCTCCCTTTTCTCCCCTCAATCATTATAGGTTTTCTTTGCCTCTACATGTGATGTAATTTCCCTTATTTTACCTCCTTTTCCTCTTCTTCCAGTGTTATCCCTTTTTTACCTCTAATTTCTTTTTCAGTTTATCATATCATAAGATTCATAAAATCACAATAAACATATAATAATAATCATAAAATCACAGTAATCATATGATAATAATCATAAAATCACAGTAATCATATCATAATCATAATGTAATAATCGATTCATAAAATCAACCCTCATTCTATAAGTATCTATAACATAAATATAGTTCTCAAGAGTTATTTTTTCTTGTTACCTTTTTATGTTTCTCTTGTGTTCTGTGTTTGTAGATCAAATTTTTTGTTCAGTTCTGGTCTTTTCAGTAGAAATAGGTGAAATTCTCCTATATCATTGAAAGACCATCTTCTTCCCTGGAAGATAATGCTCATTCTAGCTGGGTAACTTATTCTTGGCTGTAATCCAAGTTCCTTTGCCCTTCGGAATATCTGATTCCAGGCCCTTCGATCCTTCAAAGTAGAAGCTGCTAGGTCCTGTGTGATCCTAATTGTAGCTCCCCGATATTTAAATTGTTTCTTTCTGGCTTCTTGTAATATCTTTTCCTTGGTATGATAGTTCTGGAATTTAGCCACGATATTTCTGGGGGACTTAATTTTTGGGTTTCTTTCAGGAGGTGATCGGTGGATTGTTTCAAGGAGTATTTTGCCTTCTGGGTGTAAAATATCAGGGCAGTTTTCTTTTATGATTTCCTGGAATATAGTGTCCAGGTTCTTTTTTTCATCATGGCTTTCAGGAAGCCCTATAATCCTTAGATTGTCTCTCCTAGATCTATTTTCCAGGTCAGTTGTTTTTCCTAGGAGATATTTCATGTTTTTCTCTATCTTTTCATTTTTTTGCTTTGGTTCAACTGATTCTTGAAGTCTTGATGAGTCATTAATTTCCAATTGTTCGATTCTAATTTTTAATGTCTTATTTTCTTCAGTTACTGTTTTTAGTTCCTTTTGCAATTGACCAATTACATTTTTTTTGTTCATTGCATTCTTTTTCCATTTTTTCTATTTTATTTTGCAGTGATCTCATTTCATTTCCCCATGTTTCTTCTAACTCTCTTTTAAGATTTTTTATGCAATCTTCAAAGAAAGCCTTGTGACATGGAGACCAATTTATGTCTCTCTTTGGGGCTTTTTCTGGAGTTGCTTTACCTTTAGGGGCCTCAGGATTTGAGGTCTGTTCTTCCCTCTCTCCATAAAAGTTGTCTATGGTGAGAGCTCTTTTTGGTTTTTTATTCATTTTTTTT
>JAJPUD010000421.1:351781-384029 GCA_023553655.1 Myrmecobius fasciatus | reverse complement strand
AAAAAATGATTTTAAAATTAGTATAAAAATAGGGATGGATAAATCCAAGAAAAGTGTATATCGAAACAGATTTTTGGATGTGGCCAATGTGTAGATCCTATTTGCTTGTCTGGGCTTATAAAGTAAGAGTTTTTTGGTTCTGTTTTTATGGGAACAGGGAGGAAATTTGGGAAAGAGAAGGAAATAGTGAAAATAATGCTGCCCAAAAAAGGATAAGAAAAAGAAAAGAGGCTGATTCTGGAATTTTTTTAAAAATGATTTTAAAATTAGCATAAAAATAGGGATAGATTAAGGAGACAAAGACAAGCAGGACTTCTTTGGAACTGATAAGTAAAATATAATACATAATTTTTAAAGAAATCCAAGCTCTAGGTAATTGAGATATAGGGTTTTATATGTAATCCTTTTTTTTTCTGTAGATGTTCATGTTTATCAAGATTTGCCAAGTTATGAATAAGAAAAAGATAATTAAAAAACAAGTCAAAAACAATGAATGCCAAACTAAGGAATATCATTAATCTCTTTCTAGATGAGGAAACTAAGACACAAAGAAGTCAAGGGGTTTTATTCAAGGTCACACAAGAGGTAAGTATTACGATCTGGACTAAACTCTGGTCTCTAATCAAGGGCACTTTCTTTTTTTTTTTTAAATTTAATTTAATTTTCAGTTTTGAATTCTCTCCTTTCCACGCCCCAACTCTGCCCATTATAGCAAGAAAAACAAAACCTATAGTTGTACAAAATAAATTCCTGCATTACCCATATCCAAAAAAAAAAGAAAAGAAATTTTAATTTGCATTCTGAGTATATCCATTTTCTATCTGCAGGTAGATAAAATATTTCATCATGCACGAATTCTTTGGAATTATGATTCAATTATATAATCACAACATGATTATTGTACTGATCAGAATTTCTAAGTCTTTCATAGTTGAATATCTTTGCCATATTACTCTTATTATATAGACTGTTCTCTTGCTTACTTCATTTTGCTTCATCAATTCATGCAAGTCTTCCCATGCTTTTCTAGATCCTCTTCATTTTTATAGCATAATAGTATTCCATCCCATTTTATTCATTCATATGTTCTTTTTAATCATGATTGTCCTTTAGGCTTTGAGTCCTTTTCTCTTCTCCCACTTTACTAATTTACTTGATGACCTCATCAACTGCCATGAATTTAATGACCACCTCTATACTGATACTTCTTTTTTTAATAATAGCTTTTAATTTTCAAAATACATGCAAAGTACCATTTGACCTAGAAGTGTTTCTACTGGGCCTATATCTCAAAGAGATCTTAAAGGAAGGAAAGGGACCCACATGTGCAAAAATGTTTGTGGCAGCCCTTTTTGTAGTGCCTAGAAACTGGAAACTGAATGGATGCCCATCAATTGGAGAATGGCTGAACAAATTATGGTATATGAATGTTATGGAATATTATTGCTCTGTAAGAAACGACCAGCAGGACGATTTCAGAGAGGCCTGGAGAGACTTGCATGAACTGATGCTGAGTGAAATCAGCAGAACCAGGAGAACATTATACACGGCAACAAGACTATACGATGATCAATTCTGATGGACATGGTTCTCTTCAACAATGATGTGTTTCAAACCACTTCCTATTGTTCAGCAATGAAGATAGTCATATACATCCAGAGAGAGGCCTGTGGGAACTGAGTGTGGACCACAACACAGCATTTTAATGCTTTTTGTGAATATTTCCATGCATTTTGTTTTCCTTCTTAGGTTGTTTTTTTGTTTGTTTTCTCTCTTTCTAGATCTGATGTTTTTTGTGCAGTAAAATAACTGTATAGATATGTATACATATATTGGATTTGTCATATAATTTAACATATTTAGCATGTATTAGATTACCTGTCATCTAGGGGTGGGGGTGGAGGTGGGGGGAAGGAGGGGAAAAGCTTGGAACAAAAAAAAAGTTTTGCAAAAGTCAATGTAGAAAAATCACTCATGTTCTGTAAATAAAAAGCTTTTAATTAAAAAAAAATACATGCAAAGATAGTTTTCAGTATTCACCCTTGCAAAGCCTTGTGTTCCAACCTTTTCTCCCTCCCTTCCCCTTCCCCTCCCCCCCAGATAGCAAGTAATTCAGTAGATGCTAAACATGTGCAGTTCTTCTATACATATTTCCAAATTTATCAGGCTGCACAAGAAAAATCAGATCAAAAATGAAGAAAAATGAGAAAGGAAAAAAGCAAATAAACTACAAAAAAGATGAAACTACTGTGTTGTGATTCACACTCAGTCCCCACAGTCTTCTCTCTGGATGCAGATGGCTCTCTCCATCACAAGTCCATTGCAATTGATTTGAAGTACCTCATGGTTGAAAAGAGCTCGGTCCATATACTGACAATTCTTAAATCTGCTTAAATCTATCCTCTGCTGACTTCCAATCTCTTATCTACAAATGCCTTTCAGACATCTCAATCTGAGTGTCCAATAGATATCTTAAACTCAACTGAACTCATCTTTCTTCCAAATCTTCCCTTGCCTTGTACCTTCCTATTACCACAGAGGGCAACACCATCCTCCCGATCCCTCAGGCTTGAAACCTAGGCAGCATCTTCAGCTCCTCCTTGTCTCTCCCTCCAGCCACCCCATGTCAACATCACCTTTGCCACATCTCTCATTCACTTTGCAGCCTCCCTCTTGCTCCCCTGCTGCAGGTCATCTGCCTCAAATCTCTCCCCAATCCAACCCACCCTCCATTTAGCCACTAAAGTGATTTTCCTAAAGTTCATCCAATCACAGCTCTCACTACTACCACTCAATAAGTACTCAAAGCTCTTCATAACCTGGCCCCCTCCTGTCTTTCCAGTCTTCTTATATCCTCCTCCCCTGCACAGACTCTTTCATTCCGTACACTGGCTTCCTGCCTGTTCCACAAACAAGACACTCCATTTCTCATTCTGGGCATTTTCTTTTGCTGTCTCCCCGTCTGGAATGTTCTCCCTCTGTCCTCAGCTCTGACTGCTGCCTTCCCTGGCTTCCTTTAAGTGCCAATAAATAACTCACCTTCTACCGGAAAGCTTTTCACACAACCTCTAGGTCCAGTTTCTAATTGTAATACCAGAGAAAATACCAGGGATGAGTAGAGATTGGTTTTAATCTTTAATGTGCAGAGTTTAAGAGGGAATATGCTTCCAAAGCTTTTGGTGCAGAGAAACTGAGGCACAGAGTTTACATTGAGTTTGCAAGCAGTATACTAGAAGCTGAGAATGCAATTAGCCTTTGCAGCTGTTATCTTTATTTCAAAAAGAGAACAAAGAGAGAGGAGTTAACTTGGCATTAACAACTTGGGCTTGTGACTCAGGCCCTATCAGACAGGGGAGGAAGGCTGGATGGCATAACCTGGTGTCTTTGTCCTTGACACTAATTCTATCCCCAGAGCAGTTTTTGGACAGGGATGAAGTCAGAGAGGAAAGCACCTGGAGACTGTTTTTCTTTTCTATCCTTCATTGTGTCGTAGTGTATGTGAAGGGGAACCTGAGGCTCGAGGTTTAAAACTTTTCTTTTTAAACTCAATTTTCCCAAGTCTAATTGCACAAACCAGAAAAGGGAAGGGGGGGGGGAAGTTATGGCTATCCATGGATATGCTATCCAGGGCCTAACATAATCTCTGTTAATTATCTCTTATTTATCTTGTATATAGCTTTCTTTGTATCTGTGTCTTGTCTCCCCCGACTTGAGGACAGGGACTATTTTTGCCTCTTTATTTTCCGTGGTTAGCAATGCCTAGCATATAAGCACATGTAGTAAGACCCCATATGGGGTTGTGTAACTGAATATGGGGTGTTACAAAATTATGACTTATTTTCAGTCAATGTTTGCTTTGTATACTTATTTTATATATCTATATTGTAATGTTGGAGAAACTGAGGCAAGACAGAGATTAGGTTTTTAATATTTTCATAGTGGAGAATTTGGACTAGCTCACACTAGCCAGTTGAGTGGTTCTCTTGTCTCAAAGCATCCAGCAGTGAGCAATTAATTCCAGAGACTTTTATAGGGCTCTAGCCATCAGGGAAACAAAGGCAAGGTGGGGCAGGACACTGGGTCAGTCATAATTTCAGGAAGGACCATGACTTTAATCCTGACAGGATGGGGGTCAGGATAAGAAGATCAAGGATAGGAGTCAGCCAGTCTGAGGCAGGAGATACCCAGGCATTTGAGATAAGCCATCTGGACTTTTATGCCTCACTGACCATTTATCTATTGAAGAGTGGCTTTATCCGAACCCTTAAATGTAAAGATGATTTCCCAATTTGATGCTTCCCTTCTAATCTTGTCTGCATTAGTTTTGTTTGTACAAAAACTTTTTAACTTAATATAATCAAAATTATCTATCTGGTGTTCAATTAAGAGTTCCAATTCTTCTTTGGACATAAATTTATTCCATCTCCACAGGTCTGAGAGGTAAACTATCCTATGTTCCTCTAATTTGGTTATAATATCACTCTTTATATCTAAATCATGAACCCATTTAGATCTTATCTTGGTATGTGGTGTTAGGTGTGGGTCAAGCCCTAATTTCTTCCACACTAGTTTCCAATTTTCCCAGCAGTTTTTGCCAAATAGTGAGCACTTATCCCAAAAGCTGGGGTCTTGGGGTTTATCAAACACTAAATTGCTATAGTTATTGCCTAGATTGTCCTGATAACCTATCCTGTGCCACTGATTGACTATTCTATTTCTTAGCCAGTACCAAATGGTTTTGATGACCGCTGCTTTATAATATAATTTTAGATCTGGTACAGCAAGGCCACCTTCACTAGCCTTTTTTTTTCATTAATTCCCTTGAAATTCTTGACCTTTTGTTCTTCCAAATGAACTTTGCTACTATTTTTTCTAGATCTGTAAGATAATTTCTTGGGAGTTTGATTGGTATGGCACTAAATAAGTAAATTAGTTTGGATAGTATTGTCATTTTTATTATATTTGCTTGGCCTACCTATCAACATTTGATATTTTTCCAACTGACTAGGTCTGATTTTATTTGTGTGGAAAGTGTTTTGTAGTTTAGTTCGTATAGTTTCTGACTTTTCCTTGACAGATTCCCAAATATTTTATACTATCAACCGTTATTTTGAATGGAATTTCTTTTTGTATCTCTTGCTACTGAACTTTGTTGGTAATATATAAAAATGCTGATTATTTATGTGGATTTATTTTGTATCCTGCAAATTTGCTAAAGTTGTGAATTGTTTTTAGTAGTTTTTTAGTTGAGTCTCTGGGGTTCTCTAAGTATACCATCATATCATCTGCAAAGAGTGATAATTTGGTTTCCTCATTACCTCTCTAATTCCTTTAATCTCTTTTTCTTCTCTTACTGCCAAAGCTAACATTTCTAATACGATATTAAATAGTAATGGTGACAGTGGGCAGCCTTGTTTCACTCCTGATCTTATTGGGAATGGTTTTAGTTTGTCTCCATTACATATGATGCTTGCTGATGGTTTTAAATAGATGCTACTGATCATTTTAAGGAAAAGCCCATTTATTCCTATACTCTCAAGTGTTTTTAGTAGGAATGGGTGTTGGATTTTATCAAATGCTTTTTCTGCATCTATGGAGATAATCATATGGGTTTTGTTAGTTTGGTTATTGATATAATTGATTATGCTGATAGTTTTCCTAACATTGAACCAGCCCTGCATTCCTGGTATAAATCCTACTTGGTCATAGTGTATTATCCTAGGGATGACTTTCTGTAATCTCACTGCTAATATCTTATTTAAAATTTTTGCATCAATATTCATTAGGGAAATTGGTCTATAGTTTTCTTTCTCAGTTTTTACCCTACCTGGTTTAGCTGTCAGCACCATATCTGTAATAGAAGGAATTTGGTAGTATACCTTCTTTCCCTATTTTTTCAAATAGTTTACATAGTATCCAATTAATTTTTAATCATTGCTTTAAAGGTCCTTCATTGATTATTATAGATATTCATAATATTTTTACTTTCCTGTATTTATTTATGAGGATTTTATGCCCTAACACATGGTCAGTTTTTGTGAAGATATCACACACAGCTGAAAAAATAGATATATTCCTTTCTATTACAAAGCAATATTGCCCAGAGGGCTATCATATTTAACTTGTCTAAAATTCTATTCAGGTCCTTAACTTTTTTCTTTTTCTTCTTTTCTTTCTTTTTTTTTCCAATTAGATTTAACCAGGTCAAAGAGAGGTAAATTGAGGTTCCCCAGCATTTGTAGTTTTCTGTAATTTATTCGGTGCATATATGTTTCATATTTCTATAAATTCATTATTTATGATACCTTTTAGCAAAATATAGTTTCCCTGGTTTATCTGTTTTAATTAGGTCTGGATTTCCTTTTCCTTTGTTTGAGATCACAATTGCTTCCTCTGCCTTTTTTACTTTAGTTGAAGCATAATGGATTCTGCCCCTGATCACATATTTTAACTCTATGTCTTTGTGTTTCAAATGTGTTTCTTGTAAACAACATATTGTTGGATTTTGACTTCTAATTCATTCTGCTATCATCTTCAGTTTTGTGGGTGAGTTCATCCCATTTCATTCATATGCTAAATATGCATTTCCCTCTACCTTATACTCTTATACTTTTCCTTTTTTTCCAGTCCTCCTTTATGAGTGTTGTGCTTCTGACTTAAGCTCCTCGTTATAGACAAGGAGCTTAAAATTGTTAATGGATTGATATCATTACAGATGGAATACCCCAGAGACCTATCCTTGGCTTATACTATTAGGCATTTTTATTAGGTACTTGGTTGGAAGCATAGCTGACATGCTTCAAATTGGCAGGTGACCTCAAGCTGCAAAGAATAAGCAGTATTTTGGATGAGAGAGTCAAGCTCTAGAAATGTCTCTGCAGGGGATAATTAATAAGCTGAGTCTAATAGAATAGCATTTAATAGGGATAAGTATAAAATCTTATTCTTGGGTTAAAAAAAATAAACTGTATAACTTCAAGATTGGGATGGCATGGTCAAATAGCAAAAAGCTGCAAAAGATCTGGGGATTACAAATTCAGTATTACAGTGCACCCAAAAAAGCTTAAGTCACCTTAAGCTGAGTTAATAGAAACATAGTTTCCATAATGAAGGTGTCAGTAGTCTTAATGTGCTCTGCCCTGGTCAGCCTCTACCTAATTTATCTCTTTGAAAGCACAGTCCTGGTACAGTGGAAAAGAGTTCTGTGCTTGAAGTCCTACACTTCAGTTGCTTTCTAGTTGTGTGATCTTAGGCAAGTTAGTTAATCTGTCTTGACCCTTTTCCTCACAGGATTGTTGCAAACATTAATGATATATAAATATCCATTACTTTTATGACTCCTAATTGCCTTAATTTTCTCCTTTGGGACCAAACAAAAGGCTAATACTCTTCTATATGCAACTTTGCAGGTAAAATAGTTGTGTTTACCTCACAATATTTACCTCGTAGCATCTGAGATAGATTTCGTCTTATACTTCTCCCCTTCAGAACTAAGCTCCTTTAGAAGTAATTCATACAAAATGCTTCCACTTCCATCTTCTTTTAAATCCTTTACAATTTAGCTTTTTACCTCATCAATTGAAAATTCTTTTTCCCCTCAGTTATTTTTGTTAACTCTCCATTTAAATCAGTAGGGAACATCCAGCCTGCAGGCCATATAAAGACCATGAAATCATTTGGTCTGGCCCTGCCAAGGCAACCACAGGCAATGATGAGTTAAAGGTTAAGTTTAATAATCACCACTGGTTAAGTTTTAAGTTGATAATTTTGTATGACCCACGAATGATTTTTTAAATATCCAAATGGCCTTTGGCAGAAAAAAAGGTTCCTTACGCCTGATTTAGTTCTATGATTTTGTTTATGTTCTTTGAACTGGATGCTATTTAAATGTGTCAAAGTCTGTAAAGAATATATTTACTATTTCTGCCTCTTTTTTTCCAATGTCTTTGTGCCCTAATAGATGGTCAATTCTTGTAAAAGTTTATTGTGATACTGAGAAACTGCATATTTTTACAGTCCCATTTAAAAGATATCATAAATTTTTTAGCTCTAGATTCTGCAGCAATTTGTTTAGTTCTGTTTTTCCTTTCATTTATAATTTTTTTTGGGGGTGGAGGCAATTGGGGTTAAGTGACTTGCCCAGGATCACATAGCTAAGAAGTGCTAAGTGTCTGAGATCAGATTTGAACTCAGGTCTTCCTGACTTCAGGGATGGTGCTCTATCCACTGCCCTACCTAGCTGCCCCTCATTATCATTTTTTTAGACATAACTCAGAGCTACGTGAGAATTAATGAAATTTCCTGCTACTCTTGTATTATTATCTATATCTTCTTATAATTCAATTAATTTTTCATTTATGAATTTAGATGCCAAGGTACTTGCATCTATATAAGTTTAATATTGATGTTGGTTTCTTGTCTATGGTCACTTGTGGCATGGTGCACTTTCCTTGTTTATCTCTTTTTATAATGTGAAATTTGTTTTTTCTTTCTCTGGTAGCACAATTAAAACTCCTGCTTGTTTGAATTCACCTGATACATAGCAAAAAAAATTTTTTTTCCAATTTCTCATTTTTATTTTGTGTATATCTTTGTTTTTTCAACGTGTTTCATATGTGCAACAAATTGGGGTGTTTTGCTTTTTTTCCCAGTCTGTTACTTTTCTTCATTTTATTGGATTATTTAATCCATTCATATTTAAAGTTATGAGTGTTACATTTTTTTTCCTTCACTTGTCTCAAATTCACTTCTTTCAAGTTAGGATTTTTCCTCCTTTTCTTCTGTAATCACATCATTATGTCTCATCAACTTATTTTAGCTTAAATCTAATTTAAGGTACCCTATTTCTATTGGTTCTCTTCCTTTCATTCTCAAGCCTTACCTCATACCTATTGGTTATCCCTTTCATTTGTTTTGAAGTTTTGTTTAACTCATTAATTCCTTTTTCTTTCTTCCTTTTACTAATTATTCATTTCCTTCTTTTTTTTTTCTGTCAAGTAATGAAAACAAAATTTTCCTTCCTTCCTCTCCTTTCCTTTAATTTATTTTGTTCATTAATTTTTAAAATTTCATCTTTATACCTTTTTTAAAAAAGTATTTCCTTCCCTTATTCTCTTCATTATTTCTCTCCCCTTTTTAGGGCTATTCTCTTCTGGATTTTTGGTTTTTTGATTCATAAACTTATTTAGTTCTTTAGTCTCTTTATTCCTTATTTAATTAAAGCCCCCAAAGTGACAATTTTGGGTTCCCTGTTCTAAATTCTTTCCATGTTATGCTTTATGAACCTTGCTCCCAAGCTCCCTTTTCTGTTATGTTTCATTCTCAGAAACATCAAAATCCGGCAGGTGATAGAGAAAATATTGCCTCATGATAGAGATTTTCCTTTGTTAATGATTGTTCTGTTCATTAATAAGCTTTACCTTCTCCACACTCATGTTTTCCCATTTGCTTTGAAATCTTTTCTTTGACTCCAAGTTTTCCATTCTTCTGAGTGACAGTTGCCTTTGGGGGCAATTTGCCTTCTTTGAGTCCCATGATTTTTTTTTTTCCTGCTGAGGCAATTGGGGTTAAGTGACTTGCCCAAGGTCATACAGCTAGGAAGTGTTAGGTGTCTGAAGTCATATTTGAACTCAGGTCCTCCTGACTTCAGGGCTGGACTTCAGAGCTGGTGATCTAGCCACTGCGCCATCTAGCTGTCCCTTCCCATGATCTCTTAATTGCCAAATCAATCTGTCCCCCCCCTTTTTTTTTTAAACCTCTCTGCAGCTTTTGACACTGTTGACCACCTCTCCCTTTAATGCTTTCTCCTCTTTAAGTTTTCCTGACACCATTCTCCTGGTTCTCCTGTTGTCTATCTATTTCTCAGTCTTCTTTGCTGTCCCCTTATCCATGTCTTGCCCACTAACTGGCTGTTCTCCAAGACCCTGTCAAGGGCTCTCTTCTATTTTTCCTCTATACATTGTCACTTTGCTATTTCATCAGTTTTCATGAGTTCAACTACTGTGTATTCTGCAAATATATCTGATTCCCAGATCTATTTGGTTACACAGCTAAGTGACAGAACCATACCTTTTGCTTGTGTTCTTTCTCACCACCGCTTTTCCTAAAGACAACATGAATAATAATGGTTATTAGTATTACTGCTAATAAGAGTTCACTTTTCTATGAGCCTTCAAGGTTTACATTGTGCATTTTTTTCCCACAAGAGCCCTGTGAGGAAATAATAATGGTAACTGGCATTTACTTAGTAGCCTGAGGTTTACAAAGTACTTGATATATATATTATCTCATTTGTTCCTCACTACAACTCTGGGAAATAGGTGCTATTATTATGCTCATTTTATAGTTGAAGAAACTGAGGCAAACAAGTGCCTCACCTAAGGTCATTCAGCTAGTATGTCTGAGAGGCTGAATTTGAAATTAGGTCTTCCTGAGTCAGCTCCAGTCATCTATTAACTATTCCATTTAGCTATCTCTTTAAAAAAAGATTAAGTGACTTGAGAGTAAAGATTGTTCCATTGTTTGCCTTTGTATCCCCAGCATCTAGCACATGCCTGTTACGTGGTTGGTGCTTAATGCTTGTTGATTGATTATAATGTAATATAATAGTATATCATATATAATTTGCAAATATTATATATATTTAACATAGTTATTAGCTGTGGTAACAGGGGCTCAAAATCAAGCCTTCTAACCTCAAGGGCCTCATGCCCCTCTACTTCATACTTCCTCACTGTCACTTCCCTTTTTGTGGTAATAATGGTTCAGTGAGTTTTTTGCTTCATTTCTTCCTTGCTTTACTTCCTAGGAAACCTTTTGACAGGATGTCAGGATCAGGACTATATAAAGTAGATGATGGATGTCATTATCTCGCCAACTGCTTTCCAGCTAGAAATATATTCAGGTCAAGAAATGAAGGTAATGTTAATTCCTTAACCATAGAAAATTCTAAGTTATAGAGATTCCTTCTTCTCTCTGTCCTATTCCCCATTGCCAGTAGATCACCAGTCTTTATCCATCCCTTGCAATCTCAGTGTCACAAGATTACTATAAGGATCAATCCTGGAATCTCAGAGTTTGAAGGAGACTCAGAGGGCATTTAGTCCAATTTATACATGAACATTAAATCCATTCTGCAACCTTCCAGACAAGTAATCTACCTTTCTGTGAAGAGTTCCATTGGTAGGAGGCAGACTATTTAAGGCAGACTATTTGGGGCAATTGTAATTTTGACTTTTTCCACACATTGTCAGAAATCACTCCCTTGCAGCTTCTCCTAATATTAGTTCTATCCTCTTGAATTCAACCCTAACAAATATAATTCATCTTCCAACATAAATATAAAATGTAAAGTAAAAAGTAAAGGACTATAAATGTAATGTAAATGTGAAAGGAACTAACCAGTACCAATGCTTTTCTATAAAATGATACTTTAGTCTTCCCTTCCTAGGATGAGATGGTTTCCATCTACTCCACATCTTGTATACTTTTCTTTGGTTAAGCTTTTATTTGTCAATGTCCTTCCTAAAATGTGGTCCTACAAGTAAATAGATACCACAGATGGAGCCTGACCAAGAGCAGAGATATACAAGATTATGTATTATGGACATTACACTTCTCTTAATGCATTCTATGTTTGAATTAATTTTTTTTGGCTGTCATCACATTATTGATTCATTTTAAAGTTTTAGTTGGTTTATTAACTTTACCATATTTTTTTCAAATTATCTGCCATACTTGTATATTTGATTTTCAAATATCAAATTGGACAGTGCATAACTATGTTTGGCATTTGAATGTATATGTATATTGGCATTTAAAACTCTTCACGATTTGATTCTTTCCTGCTTTTCTAGTCTTATTATACTTTCTTCCTCTCCACATACTATATGATCCATCTATATTGGTCTTACTGTTCCTCACATAGGACATCCCATCTCCTATCTCTGTGCCTTTGCCTTGACTTTCCCTCACCTGGAATGCAATCTCTCCTCAACTTCATCTATTAGAATCCCTTCCAGACTCAACTCAAATGCCACCTTCTGCAAGAAAGTCCTATTCTCCCTGACTGCTGGTGCCTTCCTTTTGATATTGCTTTCTGGATAGTCTGCATATATCTTATATTTGCCTTTGTAATCCAGCTCAAAGGGCTTATTTTGTATGTGAATCTCTTTTTTGGAGATTAAGTGCTTAATGCCCCACAAATGGATGGGGTGGGGAGGGGGGAGCTGGAATTGGTGAGAGCAGGAGAGGAGAGAGCTCCTAAATTCTTCTGGTTTGCATCTTCAGGAGAGAAGCTGAGTATTCCAAATTCTCTTGAGACCACTGGGGAGAGAGAAAAACCCTGGAAAGTTAACTTTTTATGTCACATTCCCAGGTTGCAACAATAGAGACCGCAAAATTTTCTCTTTGGATAAGATTTGGGTTTCTCTGCCTCTGTCTCTTTCTCTTTCCGTCTCTGTTTCTTTCTCTTTCTGTCTGTTTCTGTCTATGTCTCTGTCTCTATCTGACTGTCTCTTTCTCTGTCTCCATCTCTTTATATATCTTTCTCTGTCTCCATCCCCACCCCCTCTCTTATTCTCCTCACCCAGTGTATATCTCTCTGTCTCTACCTCTCTTTGTATCTCTCTGTCTCTGTCTTTCTCTCCCCATTCCCACTCCAAACTGTCTTCCTCTTTACCCTCTGCTTCATTCCCTTATTTGAGCTGAGATACTTCCTTTGAAGGAGAGAGCTCCTTTAGTCCATAATATTTGGTATATTTTCTCATACGTATACTTTCTTTGATTTCTGTTTTGCCATCAACATGGATAATTGGTTGATTGGCTATGTGTGTTCATTGAGGAACTGGCCTTTTGTGGGAAAGAAATTAATCTTGGATACAAAGCTTGGTACCTTCCTTCCCCATTAAAAATAGCTATCAGGAACTATAGTTTGAATCTAAAAATTACAGATCCTAGACTAAAAATATTTATGGGAGCAGATAGCTATTTCTAGCCCAGTATCCTGCCCTGGGTAAAGCTGTGACTCTGGCCCAATCTTATATGTTCTTTCCTAGCAGGAATCAAAGTCTCCCTAAGAAAAGGATGAGGGGAGAAGATGTTAGAGATGTCTATTTTTGCCTCCCTGCAAACCATATCTAAATAGATCATGTGGACATACATAATCCACACTGATAAAAGAAAGCACCCACCACACATGACACCCCTTGCTACACCTTTTTATCTATCCCTCATTAAAAGGTATGCTCCTTGAGAAAGGGGATTTTACATCACTAGCTCTTAGTGTAATGGAAGAAAAAAGGGAATTTAAAACTGTATGCACATCTGCACAAGTCCCAATATCTCCCTATCAAGGCCTGTTGCCTGTCCCATAATTAGAACTGTATTGCTTCTCTGTCTCCTGTCCCTCTGAATTATCTTGATTGTTAACACCAACCACTAAGTCCAGGATGAAAATATTCAAATATTTTGAAAACATTCAAATATTCTGAAAAAATTCAAGCCAATAAGTGGGTAGTGTATGGGCACAAATTGGGCTTATTTAGTACCATATTCCTCCATTCATGCTAAAACCTTTTGGGGCCCACTATTTATTCAAAATCACGTATAAGCACCCATTTTTCTCTGATTCTCCACCAGACCATCCAGAAATAAGCAAGTGACATCACAGTAAGGCAAAAGAACATTTATTTAAAATTGAATAGGAGGTAAACAATAAGGCATTGATATAGGCAGCAGGCACTTCATCACCTGTTTTCCAAAACCAGGTCCTGCAGTGCCAGGAGGGTGAGCCCTCATTTGTTTTTTAATTTGGACCTATCTTACTGACGTGGTGTTGCAAGCTCGGGAACAGAGAGGCAGAATGGCTTCCCAGTTGGCTGAGCATCAGAGCTTCAAGGTTTGGAGGACCAGGAAGTCTTCACAACTCGTGGGCATTGCAGTGCAGCATACCTACCAGGAAGCCTTCCTGCCTGCAGCTATTATTCTCCAGCACAATATAGCTAGATCCTCAGTGTTGCAATATGCAGCTGCCTAAGTTTGTGAAGGAACAGAATGTCCTCTGTGTTCAAAAGGCAGTGCTTAACTTCTGTTAGCAATGGAAGGAATTAATTGCAGCTGAGGGTTAGCTTCCTGGCTCAGAATCTAATTTTCTGATTTGCCTAAGATTCTGCTGTTATTTTGCATCAGGAGTAGGCTTCTGGGGCATCTAGATAGCGCAGTGGACAGAACACTGGCCCTGTAGTCAGGATGAACTGAGTTCAAATTCAGCCTCAGACACGTGACACTTCCTAACTGTGATCCTGCGCAAGTTAATTTAACTCCAGTTGCCTCATAAAAGGAAGGAAGAGAGGGAAGGAGGAAAGAAGAGAAGGAAAGAAGAAAAAAAAGAATGGGTTTCAATCTAAGGGCTTAGCTGGGTCAGAGAAGGAAAGAAGGAAATAAAGAAGAAAAGAAAAAAAAAGAAAGAAGGGGAAGGAGGGAGAGACAGAGAAAAGATGAAAGAAGTAAGGAAGAAATTAAAAAGGAGTAGGGTTCAAACTCAGGTCTTAGTTGGGTCAGAGAAGGAATGAAAGAATTAATGAAAGAAGAGAAAAAAGGAAGCAAGGAAAGGAAGGAATAGGTTTTTAGCTGAGTCACAGAAGGAAAGAAAGAAAGAGAAAGGAAGAAAAAAAGAAAGGAGGGAGAGAGGGAGGAAGAGAGGGAAGGAAGAAGGAAGGAAGAAAAAAAGGAGCAGGATTCAAAGAGATCTTGGCAAGGAGTAGGATTCAAACTCAGGTCTTAACGGGTTAAGACTTCTGGCTTCTTTATCTCTTTTTCCTCTTTCATTTATTTGCTTGCCCAATCTTTTAAAATAAAATAAAAAAGCAAAGGGAGTTGTTGTTTAGTCATTTTTCAATTGTGTCCAATTCTCTGTGACCCCATTTGGGGTTTTCTTTGCAGAAATACTAGAATGGTTTGCCATTTCCTTCTCCAGCTCACTTTACAGAAGAGGACATTTAGGCAAATAGGATCACACAGCTAGTTAATGTCTGAGGACAGACTTGTACTTGGGAAGTTGAATTTTACTGATTTCAGGCCCCGTACTTCATCCACTGTGCCACCTAGCTGCAAAAGGAAGATGCACCTAAATAATAAATATGTGTCAACAGGCAATCATAGCTTTATGAAATTTATACGAAAACTAGATTTATTACCAGAGAAATGAACATGCGTGTAGAATAATCCACATAGAAGTTTGCATTTTTATAACAGCAGAACAAAGGAAGGAGATACTAGAAATCACCATCTAAAGGGGTATGGCAGGGGAGGGGGAAAGATGCAGTAAAGGTAGGAAAAGGACAAACCCCCCTGAAGGGAAGAAACATAGTGATGACAAATTCCACATTCTTTTCCCTTGGGAATTGCTAGACCATAGAGATACTTTGATCTACTTCTCTACATGGATCCCAGCTGTACAAGTAGTTATTCAGCCCAGCACAGACTAATTGGTGCCTGTCTTTACTCTCAAAGACACACAGGGAGTCCAGATTGGGAGACAAACAACAAACTATATCAGCTGAAGGGACTTTATTCTTGACATGTTCCAGACCTCCTGCATGCTCTATGTCCAGTGTTTCTGAGAAATATGGTAACTCAAAAAGACAAATTCAGGAAAACTCTTAACAGTCCTTAACAGATGGCATAGAGGTTCTCCTTGGAAAGGCAAATAAGGAATTTATTTATTGTGTATCTAAAAATAGCAAGAAATGCCATTTCTTGAGACATCTGACCATTTTTTCCTTGCAGTGTTCATAATGAGTTTGAACAAAAAGACCACCAGAAAGAGAATTGCCACATATATGCCAACATCCATGTAGAAAATGAAAAGGCTAGGAAAGTGTCCAAAGAACTTAGTAAGATTCTCTAAATGACATTGATGTATACTTAATACTTGGTGATATCTGTGCAAAGATGAACATGAGAAAGGACTAAGAGCAGGATTATTAATTAATCTTCAGGATTAAGAAGCAAAAAAGGCCACACATTTATGGACTTCACAAGCCTTAAAGAATACTTTAAGAAGAGAGTCAAAACTTGTTCTGCATAAAGGACATCTCCTATCTCTTATCACTGTCCTTATGCCTGGAATTCACTCCTTCATCATCCCTACCTTTTAGAATGTTTAGTTTAATTAACCACCTTTTCTACATCAAACCTTTCCAAATCTCTTTAGTTGGTACTATGCTCCCTCCTCAAATTGTCTTGTATATATTATATCTTACATATGCTTACATATGTCAGTATCCCCACATAAATGTTAGGTTCCTTAGGGTTAAGGACTGTTTCACCCATGTCTTTCTATCTCTAGTACTTAGCTGGCACTGATTAGGAGAGAGAAAATGAAATGATTTGGTGTACAATTAAAACAGCCGACTTGACCTTCTTAAATAAGTATTAAGACTGAAAAATGGAAAATAGATTAAGGACTGATCATTAGCACAGATGATCATTTCTTAAGAAACTTAAACTGATATAAAGCAATCATTGTTATACACAGGCCAAAGAATCTAGATACTAACTCAACTGAGTGGATCTCTGGAAAAACTAGGTTATCAAGTCAACAAGTATTTATTAAAAGATCCACTAGATCCCTGTCTCTGTGCTAGTATAAATTCATTTGTAAAATCATATGGGACAAAATTCTGGATATTTTCACCTCACAAAACAATGAAGAATGTGGTTGATAATAACAAATTACAGAAATGTGGTAAGAGATACAACTAATTCAAACCATTAATAAAATGATCAAAACTGGAAGAACTCTTTCATATAACTGTTGACAGCTCCTATATCATCATTTCATATGACTTTAAGAGATTATGTGGCCCAACTAGCTCATTTTACAGGGAAGGAAACTGAGATTCAGAGAAGACACCAACCTGCCTTTATCCTGATAATGCTGTTAATTTGCTGAGTAAAAGTGACCCTTCATTTCTTTGGAAAAGAAATATTCTGGGTATAGCTTGACCCATTGAGTAGAAGTTATAGGAAAGATAATATTGACTTAATATAAAGAAAAGCTTTCCAATAGAGCTGGCTGGTCATTAGAATGGGTGGCCTTTCGATATAGTGAACCACTTGTTACTTAAGATACCCCCCTTCCTGGATTTTTAGAGGATCATGCTTCAGGTAAGGATTGGGCCCTATGATATGTTCTGTCCTAACTCTGAGCTTCTTGTAAAGGAAAATCCCACTTTGGAATATCTCAAAATGACAGGATGGAGTTAGGTCCTTAAAAAGAAGTGGTAACCTCCATCTCCATCTCCCTCAGCTTATGCTCTGATTTTCCTTAGAGCTGTGCAAATGACCAGGCCACAAATCTGAAGATTCTTCTGCCTGAGGAGGTAGTAAAGTCACCATCCCTAGAAGTATATTTACAGAAGAGGTTGGATAATCATCCTCCTAATGTTTTACAAGAGAGTGCTACGTGAGAGTTCAGACAGGAGACCTGGAATTCCTTCCAACTTTCTGGGTCATCAGTCTTTAAATAAATATATGTACCTTTGTGAGACACGTAGAAAGAAAATGAATAGTATCTTTATGTTGCATCTCTCCTAACCTCTTCTCTTCCTTCTCTCTTTCCCCCCCTTTCCACTTCTTTTTCTTCCTTCCTTCCCTGCTTAATTTCTTTCTTTTCTTTCTTTCTCTCTTTTCCTTTCCATTTCTTTAACTTTTATAGGTAAAAGCCACTGGCTGGTGGCCCAAAAAGCTTCCTTAAAGAAGAAATTTAAGCAAGTAGTGTGCTCACAAGCAGAAATTCCGGAAGATCACAAAAAAGCTGTCCCAGCACAAATTCGAAGAAAAAGATGGACCTCAATTGAAAGCCTGTTTCATGTTCCTGAGAAGCGCATCTTAGATCGGCCATTTTTGGTGAGAAAAAACTCAGTCATGAGCTCTTGATAGCAAGTATCTACAGAAGAGCAGGACTTGAGGGTCCCTAGACAAAAGACCCTAAAATATTTATTAGAGGTAGAATAAAAAATATAGACTATAAGAGCTGCCCAAGCATTTGAGAAATCATCTAGGTTAACCTCTTCTTTTCATATATGGGAAACTGAGAACCAGAGAGAAAGGAAGTGACTTGTGATAAGATAGAACTCATAACAAATAGTTTCTGTTTATCAACATATGTGTGAGTGTAGAACACATAGCTAGATTTTGCCCTTCTCCACACAAAGAATGGGGAGATCAGAACTGGAAGTAGGCTGGGACACTCATGCTGAGTAAAAAGCCATGTTATTGAATTAATAATAACAATAAGAACATATTTGTGTGCTGCTTTGAAACTAAAAGTCATTTTACTTGCATTGGCTTATTGAATCCTCTTAAGAGTCCTATGTGGTACTTTAGAAGGCATGGAGTTTTGCAATGAGAAGACAGGGCTTGGCATTTGAATCTCTATTCCATTCTTTACTAGTACTGTAACTTTGGGTAGAGCTCCTTCCTGCTTTAGGCCTCTGATTTCTCATCCATAAAATGGGAATAATGTTGTAATAACCACCACCAATCCTAGTTTTGAGATTAAGATCGATGAAACAGTGGATGTAAATGTATAACCATAAATAAACTAATAAAACAGCTAGGGATTCAACAGGATAAAGAGGAAGCCAGTGGGTAAATGCAAAACATAATTGCATCAGCAAAGACTTAGAAGAAGGAGGGTACAGTCAGGGATCAAAGAGTTGCCCCTTGGAAATAAAAGTACTAAATAAATACAAGATATTGCTGTTCTTGTAATAATAATAATTGTGTCTAGTTTTCCCCCAATTAAAATAAAGGGGGCTTGGGGGAGAGTTCATAGTGTTCATAGTTCATAGAGGAAATTCACAAAAGGATGCTCAATGTCATCATTAGAATCTCTAGACCTCTTTGGAGATTAGGAGACAAAAATGGAAAACTATTGGCAACTGTAGAGCTCAAAGAGATCTTAACTGACTCTTAGACCAGAAAGTTCTCTTACTCTGAGTTGATGATTTTCCTAAGGTCATATAAGTTAGTGAAAAGCCTAAACAAGCATGTTAAAAATCACAACACTAGTTCCCAATATATGACCTCCTTTTTCCTACTCCCACATTTCTCCCTATAAGCCATCTATCATGTATTGTCAAAATATCTTTCTTATGCATAGAACTGATCATTATTCCTCCCATGGCTCCCTAGTACCTATCAAGTAAAGTTTTGACTTCTTTGTCAAGGAGGCAAGGCTCTCCACAATCTATTACAACCTTTTGCTGTTGTTTAGTTCAGGGCTTCTTAAACTTTTTCCACTCATGTCTCTTTTTCTCCTGAGAAATTTTTATGTGACCCCAAGTTTATAGGTATATAAAATAAGTATATAACTTAAATATTTACTGACAGATAACAAGTCTTAAAGAAATTTATTTTAAAGTAATTCTTTGGTAAACATATAATTTTAACATTTATAAAAAACAAAAGCAAATTTTCATACTGAGGTAGATGTGCTTGTTTAGTTTTACATAAGGAATTAAATATTGGGTAGAATATTTGATACCTTTTACTGCTATCAAATTTTTCACAACTGTAATGTCAGTTATATGACCCCATATGGGGTCATGACCTACAGTTTAAGAAGCTTTGATTTAATTAATTAGTTTTGTCCAACTCTTTGTGATCCTATTTGTGGTGTTCTTAGAAGAGATACTGGAGTGACTTGCCATTTCCTTCTTCAGTCATTTTACAGTTAAGGAAACTGAGGGTTACATAGCTAGTGACAGCCTATCACAACCTTATCTTTCCAACTTAATGTCATATTACTTAGCTCTTTGTATTTTATCATCGAGCCAAATTATACAACCCTTTGTACATTGAACATACCACCTCCTTGTATCCTCCTCCTCATGTACCTGTGTTTGTGTAGTTATATTTCCCTCACAGGCCTCCTCTTCACCTGTCAAATTCTTGCCCATTACTTGAAGTCTGACAAATATCTCTTCCAGGAAATCCTCCATGGTTCAGAACAACACCCTTGTCCTTCAGATCTTACATAGCATTTCATTTTATAACTATCTAATATATTTAATAAGAGATATTGTAGTGATTGTTAATTATATTTCTGTCTTAGGTCCTTATTTGATTGAATTCCTTGAGGGAAGGGACCATTTCTTATTTTAGTTTTGTATTTCTGATAGTACTAAGCACAAAGCTTGAACTCTTGATAAATGCTATTTTTGTTATTATTGTTATTATTTTCCATTTTGACTCACTCACATAGCACTTGAAAGTTTACAACACATTTTCCTCATAACAGTTTTGTGAAAGAGGTGAACCACACAGTCAATAAGCATTTATTAAGTACCTACTATATATCAGACATTATGTTAAGCTCTATGAAAAAGGCAAAAATCAGTCCTGCCCTGAAGTGTTTATAATCCAGTGGAAGAAATGGTGAGTAATATAGGAACTGTTGTTTGTTGTATTGTATGACAAGGGGCTGCTAGGTGATACAGGAGGTAGAGTGCAAGACCTAGTATCAAAAAAGAATCATTTTTCTGAGTTCATATCTGGCTTCAGTCTATTACTAGCTATGTAACCCTGTTTACCTCAGTTTTCTCATCTGTAAAACGACTTGGAGAAGGAAATGTCAAACCACTCCAGTATCCCTGCCAAGAAAACCCCTATTGGAGTCAAGAAGAATCAGACACTATTGAAAACACCTGACTAGAAATAAACTGTATGGCATTGATGGAATAGGTGTGGGGGAAGTAATGTATGAGACTTCCAGGAGCCAAGATGGCAGAGTAAGCAGGAAATTGCTGAATTGCTGCATATTTCATTCCTTTTTTTTTTTTCCTTTTTGCTGAGGCAATTGAGGTTAAGTGACTTGCCCAGGGTCACACAGCTAGGGAATGTTAAGTGTCTGAGACCAGATTTGAACTCAGGGCCTCCTGACTTCAGGGCTGGTGCTCTATCCACTGCATCACCTAGCTGCCCCTCCATATTTAATTCCAAACAACTATATAATAGCATCACAGAATAAATTCTGGAATGGCAGAACCAAGAAAAAAACAAAGTAAAAAATTTTCTAGCCCAAGACAATTTGAAAGGTTGGCAGGAAAGGTCTATCTCACTTGAATGAAGGGAGAACACAGTCCAAGAGGTAGCATCCTGGCAAGCCAGCAGCAGACCCTCTCTTATCAAGCCAATTTGGAGGCCCTGAGCCCCACCATACTACCAGGTGAACAGGCAGATGCTAGTATCAGGTGACCAACATGCCTCAGCACAGTACCAGGAGAGCCACCAAAGCCCCACATCAGGTCAGCACCAGAGCACCACCAATCCGCAGCCTCTATCACAAGAAGCTCAGGATAATGTTCCTTCCATCCTAGGAGTAGAGTTCAACTTTAAAAGTAACAAACTAGATGGAAAAGAGCAAAAAACAAACAAAAAACCTTGATTGTAGAAAGTTACGGTGAATTTGACCCAGCAGTGTTTCTACTGGGCCTATATCCCAAAGAGATTTTAAAGGAGGGAAAGGGACCCACATGTGCAAAAATGTTTGTGGCAGCCCTTTTTGTAGTGGCTAGAAACTGGAAATTGAAAGGATGCCCATCAATTGGAGAATGGCTGAATAAATTATGGTATATAAATGTTATGGAATATTATTGTTCTGTAAGAAATGACCAACAGGAGGATTTCAGAGAGGCCCGGAGAGACTTGCATGAACTGATGCTGAGTGAAATCAGCAGAACCAGGAGAACATTATACACAGCAACAAGACTATACGATGATCAATTTTGATGGACATGGTTCTCTTCAACAATGATGTGATTCAAACCAGTTCTTATTGTTCAGCAATGAAGATAGTCATATACATCCAGAGAGAGGCCTGTGGGAACTGAGTGTGAACCACAACACAGCATTTTAACACTTTCTGTGAATATTTCCGTGCATTTTGTTTTCCTTCTTAGGTTGTTTTTTCTTCTTCTCTTTCTAGATCTGATGTTTCTTATGCAGTAAGATAACTGTATAGATATGTATACATGTATTGTATTTGTCATATAATTTATCCTACTTAGAATGTATTAGATTACCTGTCATCTAGGGGTGGGGAGTGTGGGGGAAAGGAGGGGAAAATCTTGGGGAAAAAAAGTTTTTGCAAAGGTCAATGTAGAAAAATCACTCATATGTTTTGTAAATAAAAAGCTTTATAAAAAAATTAAAAAATAAAAATTTAAAATTTTTTTAAAAAGTAGGAATAAAATCTTTTTCAATTGACTATCAGTGGAAAAAAATAAAAAAAGAAAGTTATGGTGAAAAGAGCAAGAAACAAATTCAGTAGAGAACAATGTTAAAATATCTACATGCAAAGCCTGAAAGAAAAATGTGAATTGATCTCAAACTCAAAAAAAAGTTTAAAAATCAAATGAGAGTGGTAGAAAAAAATCAGGAAAAGAAATGAGAGTGATGCAAGAAAATCATGAAAAAAGTCAACAGTTCAATAAAAAAGGTACAAAAAAATTGGAAAAAGATGTACAAAATTTACTGAGGAAAACATTCCTTAAAAAGTAGAATTGACCAAATGGAATAGAAGATAAGCTAACTAAAGAAAATAATCCTTAAAAATAGAATTTGAGGAGTGGAATTTAATGACTCTGTGAGACATTATGACTTAAAGAAAAATTTTAAAAAAAGAAAAAAATAAGAGAAAATATAAAATACTTCATCAGTAAAACAACAAACTGGGAAAATAGGTCCAGGGGAGATAACTTAAAAATTATTGGACTACATGAAAGGCATGATCAAAAAACAGAAAGGATCTGGACATCATACCTAAAGAAATTATCAAAGAAAACTGTCCTGATATCTCAGAGGCAAAGAGTAAACAGACATTGAAAGAATTCAGAAATCACCTCCTGAGACACAAAATGAAAACTCCTAGTAATATTATAGCCAAATTCCAGAACAACCAGGTCAAGGAAAAAATACTGCAAGCAGCCAGAAAGAAAGAATTCAAATATCAGGGAGCCAGAGTCAGGGTTACATAAAATTTAGAAACTTCAGCATTAAAGGATTGGAGAGGTTGGAGCATATTATTCCAGAAGGCAAAGGAACTAAGACTACCATGAAATATCACATATCCAGCAAAACTAAGCATAATCCTTCAGTGGGGGAAATGACCATTCAATGAAACTGAAGACTTTCAAGCTTTCCTGATGAAAAAACAAGAGCTGAACAACAACAATAACAACAACAACAACAAAAATTGATTTTCAATTTAAGACTCAAGGGAAGCATAAAAAGGCCGAGAGAGAGAGAGAAAGAGAGAGAGAAAGAGAGAGAGAGAATAATAAGGGATGAAATAAGGCTAAACTGTTTACGTACCTATGTGGTAAACAATAACTTACAATTCTTAAAAACCACATCCTTATTGGTGCAATTAGAATTGTCTATGTCTATGAATACACAGGGTGTGGGTATAATGTGACTTTGAGAAGATGACATGAAAAAAATAAGTGAGAAAGAAGATTACACTGGGAATAGAAGGAAGGGAAAGGTAGAAGGAGGTAAATTATCTCCTATGAGAGTTGTAAAAGACCTATTACAGTGAAGTGGAAGATAAGAGGGTGAGCATTGCTTGAATCTTACTCTCATCAGAATTGGCTCAAAGAGGGAATAACATACACAATCAATTGGGTATAGGAATCCATCTTATCTTACAGGAAAGTAGAAGGGATAGGAATTAAGTAAAAGTGGAGGACTGACAAAAGGGAGGGCAAATTGGAGGAGATAATGGTCAGAAGCAAGATGTTAGTGAGGAGGGAAAGTGTGAAAGGAGAGAAAGAAGAAACAGGAGGAAAAATAAGGAGGAGGGAAATATTCATAACTATGAATGTGAATGGGATGAACTTTTCCGTCAAATGGAAATGGATGGCAGAATGGATCAAAAACCAGAATTAAATATGTGAATAGATTTTTTTAAGTTAGATATGGGAGCAGCTAGGTGGCACAGTGGATAGAGCTTCACCCCTGAAGACAGGAGGACCTGAGTTCAAATTTGGTTTCAGACACTTAACATTCTCTAGCTGTGTGACCCGGGGCAAGTCACTTAACCTCAGTTGCCTCAGGAAAAAAAAAAAAAGATATGACAGACTTCTGGAGAAAATTGAGTGGTGATAAAAAAGAATATTGCTTTTTTTCAGTAGTATATGCCACCTACATAAAAAATTGTCCATGGATTAGAGTATAAAAACCTCAAAATCAAATGTAGAAAAGCAGAAACATTAAATGCATCCTTTTCAGATTATAATGCAATAAATATTATATTTAATAAATGGCTGTGTTAAGATAAATTAAAATTAATTGGAAACTAAGTAGTAGTTTAAGAATAAGTGGGTCAAAGAACAAATCATAGAAATAATCAATAATTTCATTAAGGAGAATGACTGCAATAAGACAACATACCAAAATTTATGGGATGCAACCAAAGCTATACTTAAATTCTTGCATCAGTAAAACAGATAAAGAGTAGATTAATGGAGGGAAGTGAGGAGAGTGTGGTGGTGGTGGCCAAAGGAAGCATCCCTGGACTGGGGAGGAGGTGAACACGGCCTGGTCCCTCCCTGGATTTTGAAGTTCTTCCAGAGTTATCTTCTTCTAGAAATGTGTTGTCCTCCAGATATTGTGGATTTTTTTTACTTCATAATCAGTCTAGAAACTTCATATGTTGTTAGTTTGAAGGAAGGTTAGAGGAGGTTACAGAGACTCCTGTCTGATCTCCACCATCTTGTCTCCACCCCCGGAAGCCCCCCCCCTCCTTCCCACCACCCCCCCAAATTTTGAACATTTTTAGAATCAGTGTTAAAAGTGAAAAGGATATCAGAAATTTGAGGAGGCCTCTAAAAAGGGAAATGATATATTCAAAATCATATAATCAAGTAAGTACAACCAAAGCCAAAGACCAGGCGCCTCTCCAGGACAGCACTGCTGCAAACATTGCCTTTTATTGTAGTCTCACCAATGAGGGACAGAATGGTTTCAATTCCAGAATACTATAAAGAATGTTCTACTCACAGGTGCCACTGGCTTCCTGGGGAAGGTGCTTCTCAAAAAGTTACTTCGGTCTTGTCCTAAGGGGAATTCAGTGTACGTGTTAGTGAGAGAGAAAGCTGGCCAGACGCCACAGGAAAGAGTGGAGGATGTGATTAGTGGCAAGCTTTTTGACAGACTGAGGGATAAAAATCCACAATTCAGACAAAAAAATCATAGCAATCAGCAGTGAATTCACACAACCCAAACTGGCCCTTACTGAAGAAGACCAAAAGATCATCTTAGATTCTACTAATATCATATTCCACTGTGCAGCTACTGTCAGATTTAATGAAAATTTAAGAGATTCAGTTCAACTAAATGTGATTGCTATTGAACACCTTATTCTCCTTGCACAGCAGATGAAGAATCTGGAAGTGTTCATGCATGTGTCAATAGCTTATGCATATTGCAATCGAAAGCATATCAATGAAGTAGTCTATCCCCCACCTGTTGACCCCAAGAAACTAATTAATTCACTAGAGAGGATGGATTATGGACTAGTAAATTATATCACTCCCAAACTTACAGGAGACAGACCTAATACTTACATATATACAAAAGCCTTGGCTGAATATGTTGTACAGCAAGAAGGGGCAAAACTAAATGTGGCAATTGGAAGGCCATCAATTGTTGGTGCCAGTTGGAAGGAGTCTTTCCCAGGATGGATTGATAACTTTAATGGACCAAGTGGTCTCTTTATTGCTTTAGGGAAAGGAATTCTTCAAACAATGCGTGCCTCCAACAATTCTCTTGCAGATCTTGTTCCTGTAATTGTAGTAGTCAATACAAGTTTTGCAGCAGCCTGGTATTCTGGAGTTAATAGACCAAGGAATATCATGGTATATAACTACAGGACAGGCAGCACTAATCCTTTCCACTGAGGTGAAGTTGAATACCACACAATTTCTACTTTCAAGAGGAATCCTCTTGAACAGGCCTTCAGACAGCCCATGTAAATCCATCCTCCAATCACCTTTTATATCATTACTGAATTTCTGTGAGCCACAAGGCCCCAGCATTCCTGTATGATATCTACCTCAGGATTACTGGAAGAAGCCCAAGGATGATGAAAACAATTACTCATCTGCACAAAGCTATGGTTTTTCTAGAATACGTCACAAGTAATTCTTGGGTTTGGAACATGGACAATGTCAATATGTTGACGAACCATATAGATATGCAACCGTTGCACTGGGCAGAATATATAGAAAACTACTGCATGGGAACTAAGAAATATGTATTGAATGAAGAAATGTCCGGTCTCTCTGCAGCACGGAAACACCTGAACAAGTTGAGGAACATACGTTATGGTTTCAGTACTATCCTTTTGATTCTGATTTGGCATATTTTTATTGCAAGATCACAAATGGCAAGAAACATCTGGTACTTTGTGATTAGTCTGTGTTATAAATTTCTGTCCTACTTTAGAGCATCCAGCACTATTGAGATCCCAAGAAAAGAATTTAGCATTAGAACATCTATGCATATAGTGGTCTTAACTGCACAAAACCTGTAAAATGTACTTAAGTTATCTCACTTTTTGTCAAGACAGTAAACCATTTTAGATTGGGGGGGAAGAGTAGATTAATGAATGGGTGTGCAACTAAAAAAAAAACTTGAAAAAGAACAAATAAAAAATTCCCAATTGAGCACCAAATTGTAAATCCTGAAAAGCAAGAATAAGATTAATAAAACTGAAAGTTAGAAAATTATTGAGCTGATAAATAAAAAGTAGGAACTGGTTTTAAAGTGAAGAAGGGACCAATAAGATAAATCATTGGGTAATTTGATTTTTAAAAAAGAAAACTAAATTTCCATTATTAAAAATAAAAAAGGTTAATTCACTACCAATGAAGAAGAAATTAAAGCAATCATTAGGAAATATTTTGCCCATTTATATGCCAATAAATCTGACAATCTAAGTAAAATGGATAAATATTTACAAAAATATAAATTGCTTTGCTTAACAAAAAATGAAGTAGTACACTTAAATAACTCTTATCTTAAAATAATAAAATTGAACACGCCATTAATGAATTCCCTAAGAAAAATCTCCAAGGTCAAATGGTGATTTCTACAAAAAAAAAAAAAAAAAACATTTAAAGAACAATTCTAATACTATATAAATTATTTGGAAAAATAGATGAAGTCCTACAAAATTCTTTTTATGATTCAAAAATGGTGCTGATACCTAAACTGGGAAAAGTTAAAAAACAGAGAAAGAAAACTATTCCCTAGTGAATATTGATGCAAAAATTTAGCAAGGAAATCACAGTAATATATCACTAGGATTATGCACTATGACCTGATGGGATTTATACCACATATGCAAGGTTAGTTCAATATTAGGAAAATGCTCAGAATAATTGACCATATCATTAACAAAAGTAACAGAAATCATATATATATCTATAGATGCAGAAAAAACTTTTGACAAAATACAAATTTAGAAATTTATTTAATAGAAATAACAATTTCTATCCAAATAAAACCAGAAAGTATAAGAATCAACAGAGTTTTCATTAAACTGATAAATAGTATTTATCTAAAACCATCAGTAAACATAAGTAATGTGAATAAGTTAGAAGCATTCCCAAAAAGATCAGGGGTAAAGCAAGGATGGCCGTTATCACCACTATTCAATACTGTACTAGAAGATTTAGCTATAGCAATAAGAGAAGAAAAAGAAATTAAAGGAATTAGGATAGGCAATGAGGAACAAAACTATTACTTTTTGCAGATGTTATGATGGTATACTTGGAGAATCAACTAAAAAACTACTTGAAATAACTTTAGCAAAGTTGCAGGATATGAAATAAAACACATTAATTACCAAGAGTCCAACAACACATGATAGAAAGTGAAATGCTATTTAAAATAACTGTCGTCAATTTAAAATATTTGGAAATCTACCTGCTAAGACCAATTCAGGAACTATGAACACAGTTACAAAACATTTTTCACAAAGATAAAAGTCAAATCCAAACAACTGGTAAAATATCGAGGCAGAGCCAAAAGTAAATTCTGGGACTTGCTTATGCTATCCCTCAAATCCCACCAAATACCCTTAATAATCTATAAACATATTCTAGAGTAGTAGAACCCACAAAAAGATGGAGTGAAACAATTTTTCTAGGCCAAGACCATTTAAAAGTTAAGCAGGAAAGCTCTGTTGCACTAGGGTAAAAAAGGAAAACAGTCCATCACAGATTATACCAGTGCAGACCAGGGCCCAGCAAACCAGGAGCAGGCCATGGTGTGACTGAATCAGTAGCAACAGTGGTGATTTCCAGATCTCTCAGCCCACAGATAGCAAGAGGATCAGACAGTGGGTCAGGAGAATTACATGGCAGAACTCTATTGCATTGCCAATACTTGAATCTGAGTCCTGGGTCTTAGGAGGATAGCAGGGAAGAGGGACCCTGGTCACAATTCCAGGATTGAAAAGAGTACTTGTGATCACTCACAAATCTATGTACAGGCCATGAGAATAGTAAACACACCTTTCCCTAGATGACAATACTTTGGAAGAGCCAAAAACCTACAGGAACCCAGAATTACCTCTAAAAACAGCTGGACAAAAACAACTTGAGGTTTGGAACAGTGCTCCCTCCATATGTGAAGCAGAGTCTCACTTTAGCTTAGAGTTAAAAGTCAAGAAATGAACTGATTAATAAAAAATTCTGACCACAGAAAGTTAGTTTGCTGAAAAGGAAAATTAAAATGCAAATTCAAAAGAAGAAAACAGTCAAAATTCCTATATCCAAAGACTTATAGAAAAAATATAAATTGATCTCAAGCCATTGGATGAACGCAAAAGGATTTTTTAAATCAAGTAAAAAAGGTAGAGGAAAAATTGGGAAGAGAAATGAGAGTGATGTGAGAAAATCATGAAAAAAGGAGCCAGTAGCTTGGTAAAGGAGGCATAAAAAATACTGGAAAAAAAATAGCACCTTAAAAAACAGAATAGACCCTATCCAATGAAGATAAAAATTTCTTGAAAAGCAGAATTGGTTAATGGAAAAGGAGGTATGAAAAGCTCACTGAAGAAAATAATTCCTTATAAGTTAGAACTGGGGGTGCGGAGCCAAGATGGCGAACTGCAGACAGCATTCTCTGTGAGCTCCTGGGACCTTCCCTCAGACCAAGACAAAGTGAGCCTTTGAACTGGTTTTTGGAGTGAGGGCTCCTCCAAATATTTGGACTCTAACGCACTTCTATCAAAAATCTACCTTGAAAGAACTCCAGAGAAGGTTAGCCTCAGGGGAAATCGGCCACTGGTTGCAATCAGACTCCAGCTGGGGCAGAAGTCAGGGCTGCGATAGAGGGGCGGATTTTAGGCACCCAGGAAGCCCCTGGGAGACGCCTGGGCCACTTTGCTCTGCTTGCGGGCAGGTGCTTTGGCAGATCTGCCTTTGGTAAAGGGTGGATCGAGAGCAGCTGAAAACGTGGTCCTAGTGTGAATCTAGCCCCACCAGCCTCAGACCGGAAGTCAACTAGGCAAACTGCCCCAGGGCAAATACAAATTGTTGCAGTATTCTCAGCTGGTGACTGATAACCCAAATTTAAATCATGAGCAAGAAGCAGAAGAGAGCTCTCACCATAGACAGCTTTTACGGAGAAAAAATAGAACAGTCCCCAGATCCTGACATTATGAAAACAATTCCAGATGAAGCCACAAAGGCAGACTTAAGTTGGTCTCCCTTTCAGACGGCTTACCTGGAAGATTGCATTAAGAATCTCAAAAGAGAGCTAGAAGAAGAATGGGGAAATAAATTGAGATCAGTGCAACAGAAATACCAAAAACTGGAAAATAGGACTGGTGAATTGGAAAAAGAAAACAGTTCACTGAAAAACAAAATTGGTGAATTGGAAAAAGACAACAATTCACTGAAAAATAAAACTGGCAAAATGGAAAAAGAATGCATTGAATCAAGAAATTCAACTGGCCAGCTACAAAAGGAGCTAAAAAAGATAACTGAAGGAAATAACACTTTAAAAATTAAAATTGAACAAATAGAAGTAAATGACTCAATAAGACTTCAAGAATCAGTCAAACAAAAACAAAAAAATGAAAAAATAGAAGAAAATATGAAATATCTCCTACGAAAAACAACTGACTTGGAAAACAGATCCAGGAGAGACAATTTAAGGATTATCGGACTCCCTGAAAGCCACGATGAAAAAAAGAACCTGGATGCTATCGCACCAAGGAAAAGATATTGCAAGCAGCTAGAAAGAAACAGTTCAAATACTGAGGAACTGTAATTAGAATTACACAGGATCTGTCAGCTTCCACTTTAAAGGATCGAAGGGCCTGGAATCAGATATTCCGAAAGGCAAAAGAACTTGGATTACAGCCAAGAATAAGCTATCCAGCTAGAATGAGCATCATCTTCCAGGGAAGAAGATGGTCATTCAACGATACAGGAGAATTTCACCTATTTCTAATGAAAAGACCAGATCTGAACAAAAAATTTGACCCCCAAATAGAGAACTCAAGAGAAGCATAAAAAGGTAAAAAGGAAAACTCTTGAGAACTATATTTCTACTATAGGTATCCTTAAAGAATGGCAGTATAATTTGATTTTTCTTTGATAATAATGGAAAATAAATTAGAGGTGGAAGGGATACCATACTGAAGAAGAAAAAGGGGAGAGGGGAGAAAGGAGGCAAAATAAAGTAAAAATAAAGGAGGTAAGATAAGGCAAAATCTCATAAAGAGACATAGAAGATCTAATATAATTGAGGGAAAGAAGGGAAGGCGATGAGTATTGTGTAAACCTTACTCTCATTAGATTGGACTCTAAGAGAGTATATCAGACACATTTGGCTTCAAAGAAAGGCCTGACCCTCCTTGTGGGAAGGTAGGAGGAAGGGGAGAAAAGGAAAGGGATAAACTAATAGAAGGATTAAGGGAAAGGTATAAAGGGGAGGGAGGGACTCTAAAGGGAGAAGGATTATTGGTGGGAGGTGTTCATCAAGAGCAAAGTACTGGGGAGGGGGGAAGGGAGAGAGGGGAAAGGGAAGAGAAAATCATAACTCTGGGTAAATAAGATGGCAGGGAATACAGATATAGTTATTTTAACTGTGGATGTGAATGGGATGAACTCTCCCATAAAACGGAAGCAGGTAGCAGACTGGATTAAAAGCCAAAATCCTACAATATGTTGTTTACAAGAAACACATCTAAAGCATAGAGATACATACAGAGTGAAGGTAAAGGGCTGGAGCAGAATCTTCTATGCTTCAGGTGAACAAAGAACGGCAGGGGTAGCAATCCTTATCTCGGATGAAGTAAAAACAAAAATAGATCTAATTAAAAGAGATAAGGAAGGAAACTATATTTTACTAAAGGGTTCCATAGACAATGAAGCAGTATCAATACTTAACATATATGCACCAAGTGGTATAGCATCCAAATTCCTAGAGGAGAAACTAACAGAGATGCAAGGAGAAATAGACAATAATATTATACTAGTGGGGGATCTCAACCTTGCTCTCTCAGAATTAGATAAATGAAATCACAAAATAAATAAGAAAGAAGTTAGGGAGATTAATAAAAGGCTAGAAAAGTTAGGTATGATCTCTGGAGGAAATTGAATGGTGATAGAAGGGAGTATACTTTTTTCTCAGGGGTTCATGGAACTTATACAAAAATTGATCATGTGTTAGGGCATAAAAACCTCAAAATCAAATGCAGAAAAGCAGAAATAGTAAATGCATCCTTCTCAGATCATGATGCAATAAAACTCACATGTAATATAAGGCCAGGAGAAAACAGACCACAAGTTATTTGGAAATTAAATAATCTAATCCTGAAGAATGAATGGGTGAGAGAGCAAATTATAGATACAATCGAAAATTTCATCCAGGAGAATGACAACAATGAGACAGCATACCAAAATTTGTTATTTTGGTTAAGTATCTAAAAGCTAAAGCGGTTATAAGGGGTAATTTTATATCTCTAGATGCTTACTTGTGTAAAACAGAGAAAGAGAAGATCAATAAACTGGGCTTACAATTAAAAAAGCTAGAAAAAGACCAAATTAAAAACCCTCAATTAAATACCAAATTGGAAATTCTGAAAATTAAAGGGGAGATCAATAAAATTGAAAATAAGAAAACCATTGAATTAATAAAACTAAGAGTTGGTTTT